>OZ020292.1:3813043-3848635 GCA_963971205.1 Aethes cnicana
CGAAAACCCGCTTTAAATACCTAAAATAAACAATTGAGTGAACGCTTTTTTGTATAAAATATTTAAAGATGGTTTTTAGGGTTCCGTACCCAAAGGGTGAAAAACGGAACCCTATTAATATGCCTCCGATGTCCCTCCGTCCGTCTGTCTGTCACAGGGCTCTATCTCTTCAACGGAAATAGGTAGAGATTTGAAATTTTCACAGAATGCGTGTTTCTGTGGCCGCTATCACAACAAATACTAAAAAGTTAAAATATATCTATATAAATTGGGGTCTTCATACAAGTAACTGTTTTTTTCTTCGTCTCATTTCAAGCGCTCTATCTAATGAATGAACCATTATTGTTAGCCTCCTGAAATTTTCACAAAATACGCATTCTGTGAAACATTAAAGCCTCCATCACAACAAATACTGAAACAGTCAATAAGTTTATTCCCAATGCGGATTTTCACACAGGAAAGTTACGTAATTTTTCGAACGTCGTTACGTCGTACATTAATACAATAAAATTTTATAAATATTAAAAAAAGTGATTTCCTGACAATAAAAAAATTGTAAAACTGAAAAAAAACTCAATAAGTATAAAAAAGCAAGAAAAAAGAGTGTGGAGGGTTTGTGATTTGAACCCACGGTCACCTGAATGAGTTTCCACATCTCTCACGAATACACCGCCATAGCACTTACTATGCTGGCGAAATTAGGTATCTAGTTAGAGCGAATAGAACAAAATTCTAATTCAAATTTGTAACACGTCAAGTTTACCGCGGTCTTCGCTAGATGGCGCTAGCTGTCGATTACATCGCGCTATCGTTTGGTTGCCACCAAACAGTGACCTGCGGTCATAATATTTTCTCCTATCTTCCAATAAAATCTTGTTCGGCTTCGACCCTGCCTGATAGGGTCATAAGGTACTTACTTAGGGCCGGTTCCTATATCCACGTAACGCCTCGTTTTGCCTACGGACGGTTAAAATTTGACAGATTCTCTATGGAACAAATGTCAAAAATCAACCGTCCGTAGGCAAAACGAGGCGTTTCGTGGATATAGGAACCGGGCCTTAGTGTTGTGATTAAATTGTTTTTTTTTTCACCAACTGTGAATAGGGATCACATAGAGACGCTCAATTGTACGGAACCCTACATATGCGATTCCGCATTTGACTGATTTTTTTGAAAACCAATCTTTGAATTGGTTCGCGGCGACAGAAAGTCGGCAATTTAGTTGATTATAATATCTATCTTAGGTGTATTTAAACGAGCTAACCGACCATATTTTACATATTTATACAGAACTTTGAACGAAATTTTCAATATATAGGTGCTTACGGGGGCGACAAATCGATCTGTCTGGAATAGTTCATTTTTCAGCTAATTTCACCCGAGAAAAAGCCCAGGAACAGTAACATTATACGACGACTTCGCCGCATAAACATTAAAACAACAGAATATCAAATTGTATGTCAAGAGGCAAGTCGCGTGCTGTACATTGCGGGAATTGAAAGGCGACATAAAACGACAAATTTGCAAGTAAATATGATTACGCAAAGTATGGCGCCAGCAGTGCGTCAAGTACCTACGCTGCAAGTTTTAAAATGGTTAAAAGAAAACAATGAAATTGAATAATTGTAGGTAGTAACTTTACCCGATGCACACTAGTGCTTCTTGGTTAAGTACTTATTTATATTTGTGTTTTACTTTTTTTTTCTGAAAGCGTAAAGCGTAAGGTAAACGCCCATGCAAACGCCAGTCTCGGACACACTTAAGGCCCTTCCCTGACCCAGCATCGTCAAATTGCTCATTTGACATCATATTTTTCTAAGAAATGTTAAAAGTTAAAAATATGAAAAAAAATATCGATTATATCATCCTTACATTGACAGCTTTCGATACACGTTTCACGAAACTTCGTTCGATACAATTTAAATCCAAAGTAACCTCTAACTCGGACCGCTAATCCAACTTTACTCCAGTTTATTATATCAAACAGTGTAAAACTAATTATAACACAAAAAATATCCATATTATATGCATACATCGACAGCTTTATAAATGCCATTTTTTTAGACGGTATTTTTATAGAAATTAAAACGCGTTAAATACTAACTAAATCGGGCCTTCTGTGCGCAGCGCTTTCTCTTTCACTCGTCCCACGAGTGACAGTGACGGCTGAGCTGGGTCTATGAACGGCCTTAAGTCCAGTCATGGACAGCCCATCTGTGAGAGTTCATCACTGGAGCCTTCCACGACTAGTGCCATTACCTTCAGCTACCTACAGCTCCGATATTGTCATATTTCCACTCATTCCTAACTACAATCCTCCCTCCGGCTCGGGCCAACAAACTAAAGTTTTGTGAAGGAACTAAAAACATTATTTTCGCATTAGCACCTAAATGTTACCTTGAACAGGTTGCTTTTCCCCTCGCGGTCCTTCGGGCACTTGTAGGTGATGGCCTCGTCGAGCAGCGCGCGCAGCTGGCCGTCGTCCAGCGCCTCGACGTGCTTGTTGTTCTGAAACAACGGCGCTCTTTACTGAGGCACACCCTGAACGTAATCTGTGCACTAAAAGGGAGCTTTCACAGCACGGTAAGACGAGTATGATTATTAAATCTCCATAGCTCGTTTTTCGTCTTATGAAAACTCCGATTCTTAACAATGAGACAGGATTCCTCCATCTTGCAAGATCTTACAAGATTTTTTATCTTGTGTGTGACATATTTTGTTCCGATGTACCTAAATTAAACGGGATCTCGCGAGCTTCACTATAGTATCTATAGAAGCCTGTCAAACGGCAATGAAATAAAAATGTGGTCCACTACAATAGCCACTAAATACATAATAAACATGCGCCCTGTCCGCATGACCGTGTAAAAAGGCAATAAAACAGTAGTTTCTGCAAATTAATGTCAAGGCTAGAAAGTTACGGTCTCTCTTATCAAATGAAACCTCTATCTGAGCGCTCTCGTTACAACCAGAGAGGGCAAGTTAACTATCACTGTTTGCCATTCTGTTTGCCGTTACCAACAATAAGCAACTTTTGAAAAGGGGGAGCCGAGCCGATGTTTTCAAGCCAAACGGGAGCTATTCAAGTGAAGGTCGCGCGACAGAAAAATGCCGTCAATGCTCACCTTGGGTCACCCAGACACGATAGTCACGCCACTTACGCGCCGGGCGGGCCCGATATTGTACCCATGTGTCGCGCGCGTTTACCCACGCCCGGCAATCCATCAGACGCGGAGCGAATACGTCCTTATCAGCGTTCAATAAGCTCAGCGCGACATTTGACACGTTTTATGGAGAAACTTAATTCGATGCGAAGCGTTACATTACATCACGCGGCATTTATCAATGTTTACGCGTAGACGGAATGAGTTCTCTCAATGTAAAAATTGGTACTTGACAAGGTCAAGGACCAAATCAATATAATAATAAAAATACATTGTAAAAAAGCCTCTAAAAACATTGCGATTGATCATGTTTTCAAAAGATTATGTTGATAAATCGGATGTGTAATGTTTTGAATAAAAACTATTTGCGAATTTTCATTTTACATAAAACGAATTGCATAATTTTGAACTGAAGAAATGGTCATTTATCATAAAAACAAATTGCATAATTTCGAAAGTAATAATAGTTAACTTGCATTGTTATGTATTTGCATACCAGAAAATCAGCATTTTCTTCCTCATATTTCAGATTTTTTCTTTATATCATTCTTAAAAAGAATACGATTAAAAAACTCGATTAACTAGACCTAGGGTCACAGTTCCACCTAACCCTCCTCCTCGCTACATTCGTCGTCGTACCTAAACCTAACGAAGTAACGCTGAATGTATGTTATCACAATTAAAATTATTATTTATGGTCGTCATGAAGAATGTTTTTATGATAATACAGCATTATGTTATTTAATTATTATGACAAACAAAATTATGCATTTCGTTTTTATACAGTTTATTAATCTCTGAAGTCCGGTAACCTGCTATATTTCCGGGAGGGCGACCAACAGTCCCAGGGAGGTGTCGGGTTTATCGTCCACAAGTCCCTCGCAAACAATGTGGTGAAGATCGAGAGTGTGTCGACCAGGGTAGCGTGCCTTGTACTCAGAATAACCCAACGATATTCGTTGAAGGTTATACAGGTCTACGCTCCGACCTCGACGCACTCCGACGATGAGGTGGAGGCTATGTATGAGGACATTTCTAGAGCCATGCATAGCTCCAGAACTCACTTCACAGTTGTTATGGGGGACTTCAACGCGAAATTGGGCAAACGAGACGGTGAAGAGCTGAGTGGGGCAATTCGGAGTAGGGCGTAGGAATCACCGGGGCCATCTACTGGCTGGTTTCATGGAGAAGGAGGGACTCTATATGATGAACTCCTTCTTCAGGAAGCGTGAGCACATAAAATGGACCTGGATGAGCCCTGATGGTGTAACGAGGAATGAGATAGACTTTATCATGTCGACGAGGAAGCAGATATTCGATGATGTCTCAGTGATCAATTCGGTTAAGTCCGGGAGCGATCACCGTATGGTACGAGGCACATTGAATATCCAAGTGAAGCTTGAGAGATCTCGACTGATAAAGTCTACGCTCCGCCCGGCACCGATCCAGCTCCGAAACCCCGAGAGCTTTCAGCTCGAACTCCAAAACCGTTTTGCTTGCCTAGAAAGTGACGTGGACGATTACAACGACGGGTATGTGGAAGCTGTCCATACGGTTGGGTCCAAGTTCTTCAAGACCCGCCGTACAAGAACCAAGAAAATCTCAGACTCAACCCTAAAGCTCATGGAGGTGAGGCGTGAAATGATTCTGCAGTCTTCAGGTGACGCTAGTCATTATCGGCAGCTCAATAGGCAGAACTCGAAGTCTCTGAAGCGTGATATACGCCGATTCAATACCAACAGTATTGAAAAGGCTATTGAACGTAACAGAGGCTCGAAGGTGTTTGCCAAAGATCTGTCTATTGGCCAAAGCCAATTGACAAAGCTGAAGACCGAAGACGGCAGGATCGTTTCATCCAAACCGGAGCTGTTGGGAGAAGTCGAGAAGTTCTATGGGCAGCTATACACGACAATCCGAACACCCGTCGCTGATCCAGCTAAAGACCCTAGAGCTGGATTAACCCGACACTATACCGAAGATATCCCGGACGTCAGCCTGTACGAGATTAGTATGGCTCTCAAACAGCTTAAGAACGGCAAAGCCCCCGGTGATGACGGAATTACAGCTGAACTCCTGAAGGCGGGTGGTAAACCAGTCCTTAAGGCCCTTCAGGCGCTGTTTAATTCCGTCATCCATGAAGGGAGAACGCCGCGAGCATGGAACAGAAGCGTGGTGGTGCTCTTCTTCAAAAAAGGTGATAACACCTTGCTGAAGAATTATAGACCCATCTCACTTCTGAGCCATGTTTACAAGCTGTTTTCGAGAGTCATTACGAACCGTCTCGCGCGCAGGTTTGACGAATTCCAGCCTCCCGAACAAGCCGGTTTCCGAAAGGGCTATAGTACCGTAGACCACATACATGCGTTGCGGCAGGTTATACAGAAGACCGAAGAGTATAACCTCCCTCTTTGCCTTGCATTTGTGGATTACGAGAAAGCCTTCGATTCGATCGAGACTTGGGCTGTGCTGCAGTCTCTCCAGAGGTGCCAAGTTGACTACCGGTACATCGAAGTGTTGAAGTGTTTGTACGAAAACGCCACCATGTCCGTCCGACTTCAGGACCAGACCACGAAGCCTATTCCACTGCAGCGGGGAGTCAGACAAGGAGACGCGATCTCTCCGAAGCTGTTCACCGCTGCATTGGAAGATGCTTTTAAGGTGCTGGACTGGAAAGGTCGAGGCATCAATGTTAATGGCGAGTACATCTCTCACCTTCGGTTTGCCGACGATATTGTAGTCATGGCTGAGACCATGGAAGACCTCAGTACTATGCTCGCTGACCTCAGCAGAGTTTCCGATCGAGTTGGTCTTAAAATGAACATGGACAAGACGAAAATCATGTCTAATGTCCATGTTGTACCAACTCCCGTAATAATCGGAGGCTCTGCGCTCGAACTTGTTGACCATTATGTATACCTGGGACAAACAGTCCAGTTAGGTAGGTCCAACTTCGAGAAAGAGGTCAATCGTCGAATCCGGCTCGGCTGGGCAGCGTTCGGGAAGCTTCGCAGTGTCTTTTCGTCCAAATTACCGCAGTGTCTCAAGTCGAAAGTCTTCGACCAGTGTGTGTTGCCAGTGATGACTTATGGTTCCGAGACGTGGGCGCTTACGATGGGCCTCATAAGAAGGCTCAAAATCACTCAGAGGGCAATGGAGAGGGCTATGCTCGGGGTTTCTCTGCGTGATAGAATCAGAAATGAGGATATCCGTAGTAGAACTGGGGTCACCGACATAGCCCGAAGAATTGCGAGCCTTAAGTGGCAGTGGGCGGGGCACATTGCTCGCAGGACTGATGGCCGATGGGGCCGGAAAGTTCTCGAGTGGCGCCCGCGAACCGGGAGACGAGCTGTCGGTAGGCCTCCAACAAGATGGAGCGACGACCTCGTGAAGGTCGCGGGAAACCGGTGGAAGCAAGTAGCACACGACCGGTCTGAGCGGCGAGCCTTGGGGGAGGCCTATGTCCAGCAGTGGACGTCTTTTGGCTGAAATGATGATGATGATGATGATGACAGTTTATTATGAGTTTTAATATTAAATTATGAACGGCACCCTGATAAATGAATTTGAATCATTCATTGAAGGTTTAACCTTTTAGACGCCAAGAAAACCTACATCCTCCATATAGTTTCCTTCCACACACTGCCGTGAAGTTCTGGGACACCCCAATATATCCAGATCCTAGGACCCATACTGATCACTTCATTCAAATATGAAAGCCTGGAAAACGTTAAAATTACATAATAATTTGATACCTCAAAACTATGAAGTTACTTTACATTATTCGTAGGTATAACAAGTCGAAGCCGTGGTGGCATAGTGGTTCGACCTACCGCCTCTCATGCAGAGGGTCGGCGCTTCGATTCCGGCTCGCACCTCTAAGTTTACTTATGTGCGAAATTCTATTTGAATTTATCACTGAGCTTTTCGGTGAAGGTAAACATCGTGAGGAAACCTGCACGCATCTGCGAAGTAATTCAAAAATGTGTGTAAAGTCCCCAATCCGCACAAGCCCTCTCGTGATGAGAGGAGGCCTGTGCCCAGCAGTAGGACGCAAATAGGCTGTAGTAGTAGGTATGACAATTCAATATGAAAGCTGTATTTCAACGTTCAATAGAAATCTGATTTGAGTTTTCAGTCAAGTAGCCAATTCGTATCTAGAGGGAGCTGCCATTTCGGTCGGGCTCGGCCGGCGCGGCATAATTAGCGGTTCTAGATAACGTGTGGTGGCAGTCGCCGTTGCTTCTGCCTGGAGGTCGTAAATCCACACCGCGGTGGACTGGACACATGCCAAAAATGCCGAACGTTGACGAGACTCTGAGACGCCCCGTCTCCTCTGTCAGCGCAGCCTACAACGTATACAGCACGCAACGCACTAACAATGACGCAACGCACTTAACGCAAAATATGTATACTTAAAACGTAGCGAAATTAAATAAGTAGGTAATTTGAATCGATGAAATGTATTGAAACATGTTGCGAAATTTATATCTGCCAAATGCGAATCAGCTGTTGATAACGGTGCGTCGAGTAACGAAAACACCTACTTTTCAATTTTGTGTTAGTGACAAGCAATGTTATGTCAATAATGAGAGCGAACCTTTAAATTGAAGTGATAAGTTGAACCAGATTTGAATATAAAATAAACACATTAGCCTAGTGACCGGTAATTAAAAATTCAAGACGTTGATCAGAAATAGTATTTTTCGCAATCGTGACATAATAGAGAGCTTTTCAGTCGAGTACCGTGTTTAGGCCACGAAGCTTGCTGAGTGGCCTAAGTAAGGTACGAGATTGAAAAGCTTGATTATGGCACTATTGTGAACAATACTTTTTGTACGAGTCCATTAAAATTAATAATTTAACTCATTAGTACGATTATATAAGAAAAATAAATGTCGTTTGAATTTTGCTCTTCGTGGTAGGGCCTGTAATCTAGTTGGTCACGACGTGCATCTAGATGGCCATGCCGAAACGTGAAAAAGTATTTCGATCGTCTAGAGCGAATCGAAATAACTTATTTCGGTTGTTTCGGAAGTATGACTATTTAACGATGAAAAGAGTGACATTGCAGTATTCTCTATGAAATCTTAATACACATATTTCAATTGACGAGTACAAAAAATATTTTTCACCTCACTGGCTCGAAAGTGGTCGTTTTGCAGCTTGATATCCGAGCGCAAAAGTTGTTTTTATCCGCTAGCGTGGAAAGTGTTTTTGAAATTCGAACGACAAATCTGAAACGCAATTCGTCGTGAGAGTTTTATTAAAATAAAGGTTCAATTTACTTAATATCATCATTAATAAAATTATATTAATAATACACCGTTTCAGATGTATTTCATTATTTCACTATGTTTTATCACAAAAATACTTAAATATGTGTATATTTTAACTATATTCAATGAATAATTGAATCTTGAAGTACGAGTAAGAGTGATTTGGAACGCAACCTCCGGAAATAAAAACATGAAAAAAAAATTCAAAAAAAAGTTTTAGATTGCTGGTTTTGTAATTTAGAATACCTATACGAAGTAATAAAGAAAATATGAGCGGTTCTAGCGATGACGATACGAATTTAACTCCTCCAGAGTTAGCACAAACTGTACGTGACGCCGAACTAAGTCTTCTTCCCGAAAAATCGCGCGTGAGGTGAAAAATTTTGTGTTGGGCTCAGCAGCAAAGTCGTTTGCGGTCTCGTGCCTTGAAACCCTCGTTACACTCAGGATTCTATATTTGAACCACTCGCTTCGCTCGTGGTTCAACCCTAGAATCCTTCGTCCACTCGGGTCTCAATCACGCACTCACAGCAAACAACAACTTTGCAGCCTTGCATAACAAATAACTATTTATTTCTTTCTTTCACCTACTGTAGCGATCGATATGAAATTTTGCAATATACGTTGTCAGGATTCTTCGACTTACTTTTATTCAGAAATAAAGCTCTGTTCCCAAGAGAGGAAAAAATCTACATGAATACCAGCGAAGCCGTAGAAATAAGCTACCATTTTTTCAATGTTCATTACAAACGGCGCAACAGTCGGGCAGGTATTGCGCAAATGAAATGAATTCATAATTAGTCTAAACTGGTTAAAAAGAGCTAATAATTGGCCAACTCGTCACTTTTCCAGTGCCGGATCTGTCGGTTGCGTCCGTTAGTGTTTGTAAAGGAGTATATCTCGTGGCCGGTTGTTATCGCTCGCGTCAGAATGACATCTGCGTTTCCCGCTGAAATACTAATAATGCATACACTCAACAGCAAGGAAAACGGGTCGCTTTGTATAGGATTGTCCATACAAACAATTTTTCATTGCTGTTCAGTGTAGATTCGATGGTATTGTGCAGAGTATTGTCGATCGAGGTGCACCGCGGCCCCCTTACAGGTGGCGAGGTGACGTAGGTGCGAGCCCTGCCGGAGGCTGGAGCGGGCCCGGCTCCCGGGGTCAGGGTCGGGCCGGGCGGGATCGATGGCGCGCCCTTGCTCCTACAACACACTTCCTACCGGATTCCCTTCCCACTGCACAGATATTTACACTCGGCCTGCGAAACTAACTGTTGCGCGCCGCCGAAACAGACACGACTGCGACTAACGGTATAATGCTCAGTACAATCACCCTTGCATTTTGACTGCATTCGTTTTAAAATTCGGGTATTTCGTAAATATGTAGACTATCCACGACAGGGAAAAACAATCAAATTATGTTTTTCAGCGTCGTTAAGCAAAGAGCCTTTAATATTTTTTCCAGACAACAGGAACTAAATGCACTGGAGACACGCCAGCAACTTTGGAACTTACAATAACCTGCAGTGTTGGAATTATGCCAATTTCTTTTCATTTTTCTGAAATGGAATCCGCTCTCCTTGTGTGACATCACATGCATGTATGATTAGTCGACAATGAACTATCCCCACCAAAATGATATGCTCTGATTGGGATCTATTTTTAATTGGAACAGAGCTAATTAACCCCATTATCAGTTCCGTTAATCTAGAACGAGCGAAAGATGCACGATAAGACGTTGTCGACCAGACATCCCCAAAACTTGATACACGAATAATATGACAAGTCAGAGGCGAGCTTAAAATAAATTGCTCTGGATTCACAGTAATATGCAATGTCAGACATATTTTATGTTTACGCGTAGGTAGGTACGAGTAGGTACATACGCCAAATACAAATGCAGAAATCTGGTAGATTCGAAGATGATACATTTCATAATGAATGGGGGTGAATATTTTTTCGGCTTTTTTTAGAGTTGTCAAAAACATTCATAGAATCTAAATAGATAGCTGAAAATTACTGCGGTGTGGGTGAAATGTCATCACGTTTTGCTTGACCCCGTATAATATCGCGATACTTTTTCTGGGCACAATTTGCCATGTTCACATCCCACATCCGCCAGTCCGCCACGGTGCTGCTCCATGATCCGCGCGTGCGCACCAATCTGCTGCGCGAGGCACCCTTGACTAGGGCGCTGCGCAGCTGCGCACTCTCAACCGGGTAGACACCAAAATCGATGTCTTTACATGCTCTCTGAATGAGTTCAGTTCACAAAAGTTACGCTGTGTGTACTCTGTTTTGGTTCAAACGCGTAAATATTTTTCATTGTTTATAAATTTCTATAAGTTAGTTATCTAGAACCTGTTATATAAAATGTGCTCCACTATCGAATTGGGTAAAACTGTTATGATAGATGTAAGTTTTGGAAATCAATAAATAATTATAAATAAATAAATGTTACAGGGTATAAATAATTACCATCCAGTCTCAATTTTCTTTCCGGGCACGATAATGTATGTTTGTCTATTGTACCTCTTCACGGTCCCGGGAACGGACATAGGCTACTTTTTATCCCGGAAAAAATACAAAGTTCCCGCGGGAGTGCGATAGTCAAATTTCACGCGGGCGAAGTCACGGGCAGAAGCTAGTTATATATAACGCAACGCCGCGCCGCCCGTGCGTCCGAACGATTGGGGGCAATTCACCATTGCAAGAAAACCGTCACTGTAACTACGTTCGTTATTTATCTATTTAGTTATATATACTTACTTTTAGATTGTAATCGTTCAATAATAATCGATTACTATAATTAGTGTTGAATGAATGCCATTAATGATTAATTATAGTGTTAGCTATTAATTTAGTTTAAATTGCACATTACTTGGACTTTATATCAATTAGATTATTACGATCGTTAGGTACATTATCATCAGCGTCAGGCTTTTAGAGTGCCCTAGGCGCTATGCTGTTTTATCAAACTCGTCGCCAAGCGCGGATCCAGGGGGGGGGGGTGTCATGGGGGTCATGACCCCCCCCCTCGGCAGGACTAGGTCTACTGCTATTATTTGTTTTTAACCCCTGACGCAAAAAGGGGGAGGGGAGTTGTATGACGTGACCCCCCCCCCTTGAGTCAAAAGCTGGATCCGCCCTCGTCGCAAAAGTTATGGGTATACAAACCCTGAATTACTTAAGTGGATACTGAATACCTACTTAGAATATAATAAAATAATTGCAATGCACTAAAAAAAAATCCTTTTAAACGTTACTATAAACTTTTAAACTCCAATGCACAATTTATCTAATATATAAAATTCTCGTGTCACAGTGTTTGTAACCAAACTCCTCCGAAACGGTTCGACCGATTATTATTAAATTTGAAGTGTATGTTCAGTAGGTCTGAGAATAGGACGTAAGCTATTTTTTTATTCTAAGGCGGTACGAAGTCTGTGGGGTCAGCTAGTTATGATATAAAAGCTTGTCGCGCGCGTATTTGATTACCTACGAAGTTCGAAAATTTTAAAAATTAAAATCAGTCTGATCAGGGATAAAGTTATTTTTAATACAGGTGGTCAAACAGTAAATGATTTTTGCTCCTGTTCGTTTATTTCTTTAATCATTTCTGTTTAACGTGCCAAAAGTTAGTAATTTCCGAACGAGCGTTTTTTGACAGCTAGTGAGCGTGCCCAAAGTTGTTTTTCACGAACTAGTGCGTAAAGTTTTTTAGCTTCATCCTGTTCGTTTATTTCTTTATTCTTTTTTTTTGCAAATGTATTAAAAAAATGTCATTTGATACAAGTGCGAAATTGACATTTTCACTCGTCCCTGGTGTTAACGCTCGCTTTCGCTCGCGCCTACATAACTAGGGACTCGCGATAAAATGACAAACTTTTCGCACTTGCATCGAAATATTATAGGTAGGTAAATCTGGCGACCATCTACGCGCAAAGCGTACTAGGTACATTACATCAAATTCTTAAAAAGTAAAAAAAGACCCTTAGAACAACTAAAGGCTAAAGGCATGCAGATCCTGAAATCAGAGTAATAAATCAGAATCACTGGATGATTTTGCGTCACAACGATGACGAGAAAATTACTAATGATGCGCCATTGAGTGAATAATGCCTATCAATCAAGTACTGTTAAGGAATCATTCTGTGCTAATCTTGCACGTTTTCACGACATATTTGGCATGATCAGGCCAAATCCTAGTTAATAAAAGACTTAATTTGATTAGCACAAAGGTATTAACACAATAGCTACCCAGTTAACATGTAGGGTGCGTAATCCGATGCCACGAGTTTTACTATTGTTGTTACAAAACGAAATTTGAAACCATTTGGCTTGCGTATTGTTTTCCATGTCGGGAAAGTTTGTTGGGCCATATTCATATGTGACGTATATATTTTTTAAAACCCTTGTTATACTGAGCGCGTCTCACTATGGGCCAAAAGCCCGATCTAGCTGGACCACAAAAAGGGTCACTTCAATTCTTTAACTGTACATCGATAACAGATACTCCCGAGGTGATGATTTTGTCTAAGTACCGTCCAATAAATAATTATTAATCTTGAAGTGTCAATAAGAGCGGTGCTGTACGCATTAAAATCCTTCACTTTTCGTATTTTGTTTTGCGTATTTCACGGCGTTTCTAAGATTAATTTTTGATAATTATTTCGGTTGTCTGCGGCTCGGCTGCATCTGCGCGATTGAGGAGCGCCCGCGCCGCGCACGCACCCCTGTTGTATGAATTGGTATACATACAATTATTATAATTTTTTAGTCTTGTAATTGTCTTTAGTAAGTGTGAGTTTTATATATAATCTAATATATAAAAATAAGTCGGGTTTTCCTCCCTGACGCTATAACTCCAGAACGCACGAACCGATTTCCACGGTTTTGCATTCGTTGGAAAGGTCTCGGGCTCCGTGAGGTTTAAGGCGGTACGAAGTCCGCGGGGTCAGCTAGTGAATATATATAATAGTCTTCCATTACTGACTGACTGATTGATGACAACGCAAAGCCGAAACTACTGGTCTAAGAGAGCTGAAATTTGGCATGCAGCTTCCTTGGGGAGTGTAGGGGAGCACTAAGAGAGGATTTACCGAACTCCCATGGGTACAGGAAGAATGTTAATGTTAATGCGTATACAAAGTTGTGGGCACAATATAGTTATATGTATGTGACGCACATGAAAATCGGCTGGCTAGATCATATCAAAAATACATCATACATATTTCGGTTTTTTTACAAAAAACTACAAACCTTGGTCTAGTGAAATTTTGCATATTTATTACAAATGAATCACCACATCATCCAAAAAAATTGCAAGCCCTAACTTGCTGGGGCAGATTCACTTACCTTATTATTCTAGTATGGAATTTGGTTCCCAAAATTTATGCACACCTCCTGGGATTGCGTTAACTCGGATTACACCCATTTAGGACTGCATGAAGGTGTTCAAATAATTCCAGTTTACTCGAAATTAATTTCTCAAAACGCTTTTTTCAACATTTAGCAAGTACAACATTATAGGATTTCAACATTTTGTTTCTTCAAATAAATCCTGAGGCTCAACATATGGCAAATTCAACGGGATGTCAACATTTTGGAAATTCAACATTCCAAACCGTAATGACAACCTTTATCTTGGAAACAACATAGTATGTTATATGTATTTAATGAATTTTAGTGGTTTAGGTTCATTTATTTTGATGTATACTACCATTCACGTTGTAAACCAGATTGGTACTAAGAGAGAGATAAGGTAACAGTTTTTATGGTGAACATTCCAACACACAGGACCTTAATTCCTATTGTTTCTAACGCACAAGGGCACAAGTTAAGTAATAAATAGTTAGGGTGAGTTGATTCAAACCGTCCGTTTAAGTTAATGTTAACATAAAATCTTTTACTATGGGATAAAATGGCATTTCTGTATGGAATGACAGCTCGGCGGCCATATTATATTTAACGAATAGAAGTTAGTCAACTATGCATGAATCAACTTATCCTAAGTAGGCAACAGATTTGTCTCTATGACATCTGAATGTGACATCAAAAAAGGATGTCATAAAAAAGGGCTGTCTCCACTCTGTCTCGCAAGGTTGCTACTTGTTTCACATTTGGTGGTTGACAGGTTGCTATGCAATACACATGTAACTAGCAACCATTGACATTTGAAAATAATTTTGATCTTATGTTATATTTAAACTTAGTATACTTTTTAATATATACTGGTATAATCTATCTATTCTTTATGCATTCAAATTCAAGCTACAAAGTCAGGGCCGTATGTCCACCTAGGCTTAAAAGTCCTGGGCCTATGGGCTCCAGTGGCAGTGCCTGTACACAAACTCGAAAGCCTGGCTTGCAGCTGGCTGGCTGATAGACAAAAGCCTAGTGTCTAGAGCACCTGGCCTGTACAGTGTTCCGTAGATAACAATGTACAGGTATTTTGACATTTCAAGGGAAGTGAATGAGGCCTGAGTAGGGGAAGAGCGCTAACCAATACTCCACCTCTAACACAGAACCAACTTAACTAGCTAGAGCCTGGCTCAAGTCTTTGCCATGATAGGTGATTAGATCAATAGGCAGTAGGCAATTGATTCCACAACATTTATGTTAAAATCAAGTTTAATATGCTTGTGATTCCATTGTAAAAATCAATCAAATCAGTAATTACTGCAAGCATTGATAATGCTAAGTGCTTGAATACTAAGGGTGAAATAACAACCTTACTCTCACCACCAGGGTCATTACAAATTTTGCAATTACAAAAAGGAATTTAACACTGGATTTGATGCTGATTACTTTTTGTATTGTCAAGTATTTGGCTTGGGCTTTTCTACTACTAACAATTCGTAAAGAATTAATCCTAAAAGTGACCTGTCAGTGGTAGATAGCCATTCCCTGTTTTCTTTCTTTCAGCTACCCACCAATAAACAAAGAAAAATAGAGACTTTGCCTACTCCTTCCATATTAACCACGGAGTTAACGATTAACATTTATAATAATGCAAACTCATGCTCACCATTTGTTTGATAAAATGTGCAAATTATTTTTGACACTCAAATCCTTCGCCATTTTTCACTTTCGTGCAAACGAAACGTGTTGAGTATCACACAAAACAAGAATCTCCCGAGTACCGTACGGACCATTAATATGACACAACGAGGACAGGTGGCTACAGCCGGTGCCTGAATCGACAGAACACTTCGCAAAGACTTCAAATTTTAAATAAAATGGCAGCAAAGAGGTCAACTTACCTCCACTTCGGGGTTCGCAGATGAATTCGTAGTTTTAGTTTCCGGATTGTTTTGTTGTTCATTAACTAAATTATACAGAGCTTTTGATTCTTCACTGGGTATATTTGTCGCACTTTTATCCGGGGCTTTCGGTTCCTTATCATACTCCGGCGGAGGAGCCATCTTAAAGGAAGTGCAGTCAGATGACACAAGTCTTATGACTTTACACACCGGAATCACTACCTACCCCTTCAAAATTGTATTATTCACTACCTAGCTAATAAAACACCATGATGCAATATTTCTCCTACAGCATAATTAAAGTTCTAACAAAATGCACAGCCGAATTCATCATTTTTCGACAGATCCCTGCCAACATTTTTTTAACGCAACTAACGACCTCGTGCGGTAAACAGCGGAAGCTTTTAAGAAAATTATTTTTAGGAGTAGCAATACTAAGTGCTAAGTATATAACAATAGTCCCAGGCCATAAATCTTATAAAAAAAAATATATATAACAATAGATAAGAATAGATCAGATATGTTTAAGTATTTTAGTGTACATAAAGTTAGCGTTTACATAATTGCAATTTTTTACACTAATATTATATTTTTCGTGGGATTTTATGATTTTGTCGTTCAGTGGCACGATTCCGTTCGTTCAAATCATTACTTTGCGCTTACTCACTCCACTCATTGTAAAAAAAGTCAATCTGTCAAAGGAAGGTGTGTCAAAGTCGCTAGCATCCGGTTGGGGCGCAGCCTATGTTTTGAGGGTTTTTGATATTATTTAAATTAGAATATTACTATATTAAAATGGCCGAGACTAACGAAAACATATTTCTTTTTGTGCCTAACATAATCGGTAAGAAAATAACAGATACCGAGATAACTGAGCTAAACCAAGGGTGCACGTTTATTTATATTGTTTACATATTATTATTTTCAGGATTCCTGAGAGTTATTCTAGCTATAATATCTTTCTACTACATGCCAACGCACTGCATTTTAGCTTGTACATGCTATGTGGTGTCGGCCCTCCTGGACGCCTTCGATGGTCATGCGGCACGGTACTTTAATCAGAGTAAGTATAAGGTATCACTTAATTCAATTACTTATTGTGTCTTTGTACTGTGAACGTTACTAACTTTATCATAGCACTTTCAGAGTACGAATGAAAATTGTCTTTAAGGCAAACTCTATTAGGTACACATTTGTGTGACCTTTTTTTCTAAATTATCAACAAACTTTGTTTTTGTGAATCATGAAAATGTATTCAATGTAATGACGCAATCAATTAAATTGTTTAATGATTAGGCTACCTCTTATATTTCATTGTAATGATGTTTTATTCCAGGTACTAAATTCGGAGCAATGTTAGATCAGCTAACGGACCGTGCGGGAACAGCTGGACTCATGATGACTCTGGCGACATTTTACCCTCAATACACCTTCTGGCTCCAAATGTCTATGGTCATTGATATCACATGCCACTGGCTGTATCTGCACACTGTCACCCTCCAAGGGAAAGTTTCACATAAATTTATTGACATGTCTGGCAACCCTATCATGCGCCTGTACTACACCAACAAAAATGTGTTGTTCTTCATGTGTGCTGGCAATGAAGCATTCTACGCAGCCCTCTATGTCATGTACTTCTACACTGGACCTACAGGTAAATATTATCCCACCAAAAAGATGTGAAAAAAAAGCCCAAGTTCCTGTCCAAAAGCCTGGCCATGGAAAGTACTGAGATGAAAATTAGACCAAGTTCTTACCGCAATTTTATGGTTCACTCTTTTTAGGGTACCATAGATAGCCAATGTCATGTGGGGTATCATTGAACTATTGGATAGGTCTCAGAAAATGATATGAAGGATTCAAAATTATTTTTTTATGTCAATGTTTTGCGAGATATTTGCCCCCAATTTTGTAAAAATGTCTCCCTCTAGCTTTTGACCTATTTCATGAAAAATTAAAAAAAAATTGGAAATTATGTATCAACATAAATTTATAATACATATTATTAAGCTGAAAGTTTGTGTGTTTGGATGTTTGTTACTCACTGTAAAACGGCTGTACGGATTTAGATGAAATTTAGTTCAGATAATTTGTAACCTTTATCCATGTGGCAAATTATCTGTGAACTGAATTTCATACAACACAACATATGATACTATTATCTTCTTTCTTTCTCAGTTCAATTAATTCAACTTAATTGTAATTGTTTCTCCTTTCAGTTCTGGGCATTGGTTTGTTCAAGCTGATTGCGTTGTTGTCCATGCCAGTGGCGGTGGTGAAGGCCGGGATCTCTGTATTACATGGCATTGTAGCTTCCCTGAATATCGCCACTATCGATATCAATGAACGAGCTGCGTTGGCCCAGAAGCAAGGAAACTAAATCAGAATGTCATTGGATGCATTCTCCCACTAAAGCCTCTATAAAACTATATAACTATATTGTGCCCACAAAGTTCACATGAGCGCGTGGTACCGTTAGGGTTGTTTCACACGAACCACAACACGTGGTTGGGCGCATATTTTGTATTGAAAATTAATAGTACAATTTCACACGTACCACATTTTGCCGTCATGTGGTACGTATGAATTGTTACTATTAATTTTTAATCCGTATTATATAGTATCCATGTCATCTAATATATAAAATTCTCGTTTCGTGAATTGTTTGTTTGTCCTTATATCACGTCGTAAGGACTGGACCAATTTAGATGAGATTCAGTATGGATATAGTTTGAAACCCTGGGAATATCATAGGATACTTTTAATCCCGATATTTCAACGGAAAAAGGTTTTCTGCGGGTCAAAATAATTCAATAAATATGTGCGGTTAAGTATTGAAAGGAGACCATGATTCTTGCGCCCATGTGAACATAGCCTAAACCTCCATTATATGTGTTGATCTGTTGTGAAGTATAAAATCACTGGCTTAAGTTAATCATTATACAAATGTGATGCTATTATATGTTTTGCTCCAACAAGCCCTTATGGCTTATGGATGACTATGAAATGATCCCTTGGGTCTCAAAAACTAAATGTTCACGCTGTTGTATTTTGTAAATGCATATTATTACTACCTATTAAACTTTTAAAGTTTTGTTTTTAACTGAGTTACCATGTTATTGTAAGATATATTACTGTTAACTTACATATAGATCTATCGAGTAGGAATGTAGTTAATTCTGATCTCGAAATTATTGTATATGTATTGTTGTTGTTGTCATTTTGTTTCCATAGATGTTGTATTGAATAAAATGTGGCTTGATGTACTAAAAGTAGTCATAATCATAATTTACAACATTGATGTTATATAGTTTAAGAATACAAAGCAAATGCGACAAAGCTATTTGAAATATGTATGAGGTGGTCACACAACTAGTATAGATAGACATGGAAGTTTTAGAGGCAAATTGATCACTACTGTGAAATTCGAAATCCTAAATTTCATACCGCAGAAGTTCTTCAGACCAAATAAAATTTCAATCATGTTCTAAGTCCTATTAGTTGTTTACTGAGTTACATTAATTTGTTGATTTCTTAGTTATACTCTATTGTTACCATGTAGAGGCCAATCAGTCGTTAAGTTGAGTTTTTTTTTTTACTTACCCATAAATTTGATTCAATAGCAAATGATATTATGATACTTACAGTACAGTCAAAAACATTCTAATTATTGTAATAAAGCCACCGAATCGAATTTATAAAATCAAATATACTTTAAGGTAATTTTAAGCTAAACAGTCTACGTACTCCATGATTATGAGCAAAATAAATTAAACTCTGGAATGAAATTTGAGATCAAAAATGTAACAAATAAATGTAAACCTTTGTCAATATGAACAGGAGTAAAAAATCTCTGACTATTATTTAATTTCAATGGTCGGCTAGGTTTTAATCACCTCACAAGCAAATCAAATGGTGCCATTTTTAGACATCCCCAATAACTCTAAATAGATTTTAGCTTTCTTTCATCTTTTTTAACCGACTTCGAAAAACGGAGGTTCTCAATTCGTCGCGTCGGGATTGTTTTTTTTTGTACATTCCTCGATTACTCTGGAAATTGTGAACCGATTTCGATAATTATTTTTTAAATCGCTATATCTATCGATAGTATCTCCGGATTGGTCCCATTTTAATTTGGTTCAGTTATGATGGGATTCATAACAAAATGAGGGAACTCCTTAAAATTTGTTAGCACATGTATGATTTTGGCATCAATTTCAAAGACTACAGAGAAACTACGTCCCGTTGTACCCATGTTTGGAAAATGTAGCCGATTTTTTATTTTGATAACCGAATTCAAGCTGCAGGCTGTCGGAGTTTGAAGTCGGTTATTTTTTTTTTATTGTGGCAACACATTTGTTAACGTTTTGATCTCAAATTTCTTTTCAAGGGTCTTACTTAAATGAGTATGAGTACTTTCTTTACAGTAGTCGCGAACATAACAGACACGAACACGTAATCTGTTATGATTATGAATGAAGTCGACTTAATTCATAGTCAATTAAGAAAAAAAAAGTCTAATCAAGATTAATTATATTTATTAATATAATACTTGTGGACAGCATTTAGGCATGTGAGGAAAAAGTCTTTCGTAACATAACTGTAAGTAACATTAAATGCAATGTTAAGTTAAGCAAATATTGTTGGACAAACTAAAATTATTCTCAATAAAGCAAAATATAGATTTGAGACATTTTTCTTTTCAAACCTCATTACATAGTTCACTTTAATTATCCCTTGAGGCTGCTCATTCCAGCTCTCATGATCTCGTCGACCAGGAGGAGGTTGCTGGCGATCACGGAACAGGAGTTTAAGATCTGCTTCTTCACCACATAGTTGTCCAGTATACCCAAATCCATGGGTTTGATTGCTTCACCGGTGCTCAAGTCTAAGCCAATCGGGTCTGGGCTCAAGCGAGACTCCTCTTGCAACTTGACGATGGTATCCTGCGCGTCATATCCAGAGTTGATGGCAAGAGTCTTAGGGATTATCAACAGAGCTTCAGCGTAGGCCTGAATTCCGAGGCGAGCCTTCCCCTTGACTGTATCCTTGAACTTGGAAAGCTCCACATTAGCCTTGATTTCAAAGGCAGCTGCTCCTGGGATCACCGCCTTATCTTCAATGGCGTTGTTGATAGCTCTGAGCCCATCACGGATGGCGTCCTTGATCTGAGCCAAAGTGTGTTTGTTAGGTCCCTTCATGAGGATTGTGACCGATTGAGGGTTTTTGCAGTCTTCTACGAAGGTAAACTTGTTCTCTCCAAGGATGTGCTCGTATACCAGGCCAGCGTAGCCAAGGCACTCTTCAGTGAGGTCGTCGACGGAGTTCATGGCGACTCCACCGCAAGCCAGCGCGAGGCGCTCCATGTTCCGGCGCTTGGCCCTGCGGAGCGCCACGATGCCCTCCTTGGCGAAAGCGTCCAACGATATGGGGTCAACGCCCTTTTGGTTGATAACTACGAAAGTTTTGTCAGTGCCGTCGCAGAGCTTCTTCTTCAGAGCAATGATCTGTAATAGGCGAAAATTACAATGAGAAATACGAAAATACTTTCACAATTATTTTTCTGAGGCATGACGGGAAAAATGTCATCTGTATACAGCATCTATTATCATAGAAAGATGAAGGCTTCACAGTTGAGCACGATACAATTAATATAGCGCCCGGATTTAAAAGCAATAGAAGACTCTCTAACAATGATCTAAATGATTCGCCGCGCGCCAAATATGCTGCGTCGTGCTATAATGAATTCTAAACCAGAATATTACCTTCTTGACTCTCTGGTCAATAAAGTCGCGCTCAGCAGCGACAAGTTTCTCGCGGTCTTCGGCCGACTTGTAGAAGAAACCGGAATTGACTTCAGTCTTCTCATATTCGAGGGACACGTTACAGGTGAGGATGTAGGCGTTCTCGACGCGCTTAGGCATGTCCGGGTGGCGCGCGCCGTGGTCTAACACGAGCCCTGGTAAAAAGAAAAAAAAAGTTTCTTACTATTTACAATGAGTAAGCTTGGGTTGCATCGAGAAAGTTGACGGACTCATCAACGTCAAATATGGTAACGTAATTTTGTCCATATTGAAAATGTCGGTGGCTATTTTCAACGGACTCATCATAGTTAGCTAGCTTTCTTGATGTGACCCAGGCTTATAAAATCCACTACGACTCGAAGTGTGTCCCATATTAATTTCGTTCACTTCTGATGATGGAATCCATGAGACCATCCGGGAACTCCACAAAATCAAAGACCACCGACTTACTTATGTCCTCCTATAGTAATGTTTGGAAAACCTACTACATAAAAAAAACCTACAAACTAAGACAGTGCAAAGTTTGTCTCAAGTGAACGGACCCGACATCGCAGTCTGTCATAGTTTGCAGATTGTTCAATTTTTTCATTAAAAAAAAATATTTTTATACTTCTAAACAAATTCATTATGTCTATGTGTTACCTCTGACAAGGATCTTATCTTATAATATCTTGAGATTGTGGGGTCCTTGCGGATACACTTCAACCCTTTGGGATCTTTTGTGTAATTACCCCTCTCCCTGCAGCGAATCCATTGCTTCCGCCACCTTTACCAATAGGTTAATGATGGAGTGCAATGGCAATAGGGATGACGACAGGGTGAAGAAATCGAAATTCTAATTAGTCCGTCAGTCAGGTAAATCTTATCTAATCTATCTAAATCGTTTTAGTACTTTTTTTTTTTTTTTTTTTTTTCTAATTTGAATCTGCTATCAGTCCTAGGACTATGATCAGATGTGTTGTTCTCATATCACATTTCGAGTGTGCCCTCCAGTAAGGACAGTCACTCATCACGGAATCCTTAATTCAGTACCGGGACTTCAATTCTTGGATATTGTGCCTTTTTAATCTCTTTTGATAGTCCAACATTGTTAACTGGCGAGCCAAGGTATTCGGATGGTGCTCCAGTCGTGTGCTGTATTTTGCTGCCGTAGAACGTATTTCGTCTTTCACTGTAGGTATTTCAAGGTGTTCATGGATTTCCTTGTTCGTGATGTACCATGGTACATTTGCGATTGTTCGAAGGATTTTGTTTTGTAGTCGTTGCAATACCATTATATTAGAGTCGCTGGCACTGCCCCAGAGCTCAATACCGTACATCCACACCGGCTTGAGGGCAGCTTTATATATTAGTAGTTTATTGTCTGTAGACAGTTTTGAATTTCTTCCTAGCATCCAATATAAGGTTTTGTGCTTGATAGATATTTCGTTTCTCTTTGCTTTGATATGATTTTTCCACGTCAATCGTCTATCTAGATGGAGGCCGAGATATCTTACATGATCGCTGTGTGGTAATGTAATGTATTATTGCCTAGTTTGACCGGTGGGCAATCACCTCGTTTTAGCGAGAACGTGACATGTGTGGATTTATTTGCACTTGCTTTTATTCTCCATCTTTGTAACCATTTATGAATTTCATTAAGGCTGTTTTGGAGCATGGTTGATGCAGTATCCGAATCTTTATGTGTTGCAAGAATTGCAGTATCATCTGCATATGTGGCAGTGACGATTCCAGGACCCTCTGGTAGGTCTGCGGTGTACAGGCTATACAGAACTGGTCCTAGGACAGAGCCTTGCGGGACTCCAGCATTGACATCACATAACTTTGACTTTGCATCGGCTTCCTTTACGAAGAATATGTCTGTTGTCAAGGTATGAGTTTAGGAGTGTGAAAAAAGTATGCGGTAAGCTTTGTTTGATCTTGCACAACAGCCCCTTGTGCCAGACTTTGTCAAAGGCCTGGTGAATGTCGAGAAATGCCGAAGAGCAAAACTCCTTCTGTTCAAGAGCCTTTCTTATGCAGTGGTATGGTATACTCGATGTACCTGTTCTATCGTTCCATGTTGTTTTCGGAAGCCGAATTGGTGGTCTGGTATAATGTTCCGTTCTATAAGCAAAGGCATGGCTCGAGAGAGGATGATTCTTTCTAGTACTTTTGACACGGTTGGTAGTAGGCTTATTGGTCTATACGATGTTATCTCATTAACGGGTTTGCCTCCTTTGTGGATCATTATGATCTGTGATACTTTCCATATGGTTGGAAAGTACTGAAGCCTCAGTATGGAATTGAACAACACAGTGAGAAACACGATAGCTTTTCGCGGTAGTTCTCTCAAGACTTCTTTAGTAATCAAGTCATATCCTGGTGCTTTCTTGTTTCCTAAATTTCGTATGGCCCTTTGCAGTTCCTTGGGTGTTACTGGTTTTATCGGAAGATTCATTTGAAATGCTTCATTTAAAATTGAATCCACATGAGTATCTGTTACTGTATCTGCCTCGTTTGGTGTAAATACTTGTGACAAATGTTCGGCGAATATGTCAGCCTTTTCTTGGTTGGTTCTAGCCCATATCTGGTCTCCATTTCTGATAGGAGCCTTGTGTATATGTGGTCTATCATATGATTTAGCCGCTTTCCATAGGGAATAGTTGGTAGCTTTGGTTGCTGTCAGCGATTCTAGCGAAGACTGTAGATTGTTGTCATTGATGGTTTTTATTAAAGTCTTCAGTTCTTTTATGGCTTTATTTAAAGCAGTCTTATCAGCAGGGTGTCTAGTTGTATGCCAAATTCGCCGCAACCTTCGTTTCTCTAATAATTTATTCTTGACTTCGTACGGTACATTTGTGATTTTTCGAACATTTTTATCAGGTGGCGTAGATCTCCAACAGGCATTTTGAATTATTGTAGTAATATTATGTGTGGCAAAATCTATATCGTCTGTAGTTTTAAGTTTCATATTTAGGTTGATATTGTCATTGATAAAGTCTCTGTAAGAATCCCAGTCCGTTCGTGAGTTACTGAGCATTGGGGGTTTCTCCCACTCAATTGCTGTAATACTAACTGTAAGCATCACAGGGGTATGGTCGGAGGTACTATCAAAGCTGGATTCTGCTTTAAAGTTGTGTTTAGACAGTCCTTTCACTATATAAAAATCTAATAGGTCCGGTATTTTCTTTTGGTCGGTGGGCCAATAGGTAGGTTCTGACGATGAAATAGAAGTTTTAGTACTTAAATAAATAAAGGTTATGTACAAGTAAAGTTAAATGAACGGGTTGGTTGGTTCAACCTACTTAAACTCTTTTTTTTTTCTGGACCCTTGGAGACTATACATCTCTAAGATCTTAGATTTAAGTTTAAGTTAGGGACTATACATCCCTTCAATGTAATTGTAGTACGTACCTATATGTATATTTTATAAGTACATGTAATGTAAATGTTATAACTATGTGTAAATTTTGAAATAAGGCCTTCTGCTTGAGTTTGTTGCGTTTGGCGTTTGGCGTTTGGCGCTTCTTCTCAAGCAATGGGTCTAGGAAGCGCTAGTAAATTCTTTTCTGACGTGTAAAAGTGCCCCTATGTGGCCAATTTGCTGAATAAATGATTGAATTTTGAATTTGAATTTTTGAATTGAATAGACCTAATAACAAAAAAAAATTGCCTGATACGATAAGGCTCGCGGATTAGCAATAATAGGCTGAACGGCGTTTTACTGCGCATTTATCTATGCTCCCGACAAATAGTCCATTATTGCTCAATATACGCGCAATAGGGATGACGACAGGGTGAAGAAATCGAAATTCTAATTAGTCCGTCAGTCAGGTAATAAAAAATATAAGACACGTATATTTTGTTTTATCAAATTAACAAAGAATGACTAAGTTAAAACGCATTAAAGTTGGAGAGTGGGGCCTAACTCACCGTTAGGTATAAATCGTACCTAACCGTGACGTCACGCGACATTTCAACTCAATATATCTGCGTATAAGTTTGATTACGTGAAAAAAGAAAAAATATGTGTCCAATGCTTTTCAATAATCTTCCTGATAGACTAAGAAAAAAAAGTTGTTGTCATCCCTATTATAAAAAATAAATCTTATTTTTTATTACTTCTAAATGTAGCACAAATTCGTTATGTGTTACCTCTGACAAGGGTGGTCTCCGTCGCAGTTTTATGTTGCATTTCCATCAGCTCCACCATGTGCAGATCCACTGGTTTCCCATCAGTTCGAATAGCCAGCACCGCATCAACACATGCATCAGTCAATATATCAGCCAGACTTGAGTGCACCTACACAATAAGGATATTTGTGTACACAAATTGACATGATACATGATTATGGTTTTAAACAGTTACATATGAAAATAGGTTGTTTTGAATTGAAGTTAATTACTTTTTTTTTTCTTTTTGTTGCTTTACTATGCAAACTTTCAACACAAAATAATTTTTTTAAACTATTAAATTTTTAGAATGAGCAGATTAATTTTTCATTATTTCAATCATTTTCTTTTTTGAATATGAACTTGGTCTTTAAAAATGACAATAAGCGTCACTATCTGCACCTAAGGCACAGAATATTTAATAGTACTACATACAGGCCACGGAATCACCCGCCCGAATCTAGCCGGCGCGGAACTGGCGCCCAATTCGCCCTTACCGTCATTTCTTTCATCCGGAGATGGAGAGTGGATCACTGGCCCGCGTAGTTAGTACACACACATTTATAAGTGTACAGACGTCCTCGCACGCACACAGACGTCCTCGCACGCAAACATTGACACTTCATTTGAATTGTGATCGAAATCGTGCTTTTATAGGCCGTGTCCGCCCTGGCCTAAGGTATGGGTACAGGCAGTTAAAGAAATAGGTTACCTTAGTTCTCAGGGAAGTGCGACACACATCAAGCAAGTTCTCGCGCTTGATTTCAATGGGGACCTTCATGGATTCTAAGATCTCCAAGGCCTTATTGCGAGCCACGTCAAAGCCCTCCGTAAGGATTCGTGGATGCAAACCTGTAAAATAATGAGAATATGGGTAATTTTACAAATGTTTAAACTGCCTTCAGTCCAGTTCCAGTCCACTTTCTGTACAATCTCCAGTAACCTCAGATGGCACTCAGATTTTTGGTATTTTGTTGTAGAATTACCATAAATCTTTACAAAAATATACAAAAATTCCATGTAAATCAAACACAAACTGCGGCAGCAGACTGACAGCGGTTGAATCGCTTTAAAATTACCTGGTAAAACTTTGTTCTATATTTGTCATTGTACCTACATTACATTTATCAATTTATACTAAAAATACTTTTATATAATTGTAATTTGTAAAAAGGCCTTCTGCTGAATTTGTGCGGTAGAAATATCTTCTCAAGCAATGGGTCTAGGTAGCCCTAGCACCAATTTGCAGAATAAATTATTGAATCTTGATTCATGCTTACACAGGTTGCTATTTAATTTTAATCTAAAAAAGCCTGTTTCCCAAATGTAAAAATGGAGTTGCAGAATTTGGAATTAACACTGCTTTAGAAGTTGAGTGAAATTCTGGAAATCTTCATAGAATAATTATTTTGATATTTCTTTATCCCTGAATAGTAATTATTTTATTACATAGTTATGTATATTGAACCTACATTCGTTTGTTATTTATTTAGTAAATATTTATATTATTTATTAGCAATCTCAAATAATTGAGTCACCTTCGCTGATGTAACGGTCTGCTTGCTTGAGCAGTTCACCAATGAGCAGCACGGTGGAGGTGGTGCCGTCGCCGGTGGCGTCATCCTGCGCCGTGGAGGCGCGCGCGATCAGCGACGCCGTCGGGTGCTGGATCTGCATCTCGTGCAGCAGCACATTGCCGTCCTTCGTGATCTTGATGTCACCCGCACCAGAGACCAACCTGAACATTCAAAGCATGTCAGGGCTTGTCCGTAGTGTACAGTCCCCATCAGATATATATATATATATATATATGAACAGACAAGGGTGGTCATAAATATCTGAACATGCACTCTAACCTCTTGACAATAAGATCTGGTTCAGATATTTATGATCACCTTGTTTGTCCAGATATTAACGGATGGCGACTGTAAACGAATCGTTTGGATGGCATCTTAGAACCATCGAAACTATAAAATTTACAGTTCTACTGATCGCGGTTCGGCGCGACTCATGTTTTCAAAAACTTAATTATTATTGGCTGTATTGATCTACACTATATAAAAGCTCTCCAGTATTGAAAATACCATCGAAAATAATCATATCCAATAAAAATATTATTAATAGTGCAATTAAAAAGGGGTTTACTCACATTTTCATTGTTCCCTTAGGACCGAGGTTAGTTTTCATGACATCTTGAATACCTTTAGCAGCTGAAATATTAACTGCTAAAGCTTGTGCCGCCCTTGCGAATTCAGCCTTGGGATTCAGTAAACTTATAGCAGCCATTTCTGTAGAATTCACTGATTTTTACGAAGGAAATCGGCTAAAATTTTCACACGAGGAACAAACCGAACAAATCGGAATCAGGCGGAAACAAAACCACAGATTAAAAATAATAACCATGACTGCCCACCCCCTCAACAGAACACGTTTGTTATTTTATTTTTGTTTAATGTCTCAACTATTCACAACTCTCCTTATTTTTAGTTGTTCTGAAAGTTTAATCAACTTTATTTTACCCGTTTCAAAATGAGTAAAATTTAATGGAATTATATATAAAATTTACTGTTATCCATGTGGTATCCCTATGACGTATGACAGACAATTTGACAGCTGAATCACTGTAGTCTCACGTTCAAATACCTATAAATGTTACTCTTGTAAATTTTGATAAAGTGTACATTTTGATGATCAATCTTGATCAATACTATTTTATGGAAAATCTAAGTATATTTATGTTTTTATTTATTTATGACAATTAAAATTCAATTACAATTATTAATATAATAAATTAGATGATAAATTAATTTGACACAGACAGACACTCGAGTCAAGGGTAAATTTCGTTTCAGAACGTCTCTTAGTTGTAATACATACCTTCTTACTTTATCCTACATTTCATATATGGGGGAGAATAAAAATAAATTTCTATTTCTGTATAAGTAGTGCATTTACAATGTTCGAGACTTTACCAGAACCTTCCTTAATTAGGGTTTAAAAGCGAGTCGCCGAATGAGTCGTCACGTATTATAGTAAACGGAAACAATGGGAGTACACGGTGAAGAAGCGGAAACATACAAGAACAAGGGGAACGAGTTCTACAAGGCGGAGAACTTCGAGGAAGCTATCTCGTTCTACACTAAAGCTGTAGATCTATCGGAGAAAGACAGCCGGGACCATGCTACGTACTTGAAGAATCGCGCAGCGGCTTATCTCAAAACGAAGGAGTACGATAAAGTTATCAAGGATTGCGACGAGGCGCTACGTATTGTACCGGAGGATCCGAAAGCCTTATTCCGGCGCTGTCAAGCGCTTGAGAGTCTGGAGAGATTTGAGGAAGCATACCGAGATGCTAAGGCGGTGTTCACAGCGGAGCCCTCCAACAAGGCCATCCAGCCCGTGCTCTCGCGTCTGCACGTCGTGGTGCAGGAGCGCGCGCGCCTGCGTGCCCAGACCAGCAACAAGGTCGAGCAGATGTTCAAGCTAGCTTTCGATCTCTCTGAAGACATGGAAAAACGGGAAAAAGCAATGACCAACTTGGTAGTACTTGCTAAAGAAACTTCAGGTGCTAACATCATGTTCAATGAAGGTGTTGTGCAGAAAATACAAAAACTGCTAAAAGTGGAAAAGAATCAAGTTATTTATGTGAACGCTATCCGGGTCATCAGTCAGCTGTGCAAGGGCAATGTGGAGAGAACAAAGGCCATCATCAAGATTGTTGGTATACCGTGGATACTGGAGATCATTGATAGTAATGTTGAGGAGAGGGTCAGCGCTGCACAGTATTGTCTGCAAGTGATACTGGACACATTCACTGGTATGGACACTAAGAAAGACATTAAACCGGACACCAAACTTTGTGAAGAATACAAGAGTGAAATCGACACTCTACTCAGCTGCTTGACATACTCAATTACAAACAGAGTGATTACAGGAGAAGCAAGAGATGCCATTATGGAGCTGGTGATGAGAAATTGTCACTACACAGCCATCAGTTGGGCCGAGAGATTTGTCGAAATTAAAGGTGTGGAGAGACTATTGGAAGTGTGCAGTGAACTAGAAGAATACAAATATGAGTCAGCCATGAATATCACTCCATCATCAAGGACAATAGCTGCAGCCTGCTTGGCTAGGATCTATGAAAACATGTACTATGATGAGGCAAGAGAGAAGTTCAATAGTCATGTTGATGAATTTGTCAAGGATAAGCTTCTTACACCAGATCATGAATCTAAAGTGAGGGTGACCGTAGCAATAACTTCCCTGCTGAGGGGACCACTTGATGTTGGCAACTATATCATTTCCAAAGAAGGCATATTAGAAATGATCCTTGTCATGGCACAGACTGAAGATCCCCTACAACAGAAAGTTGCTTGTGAATGTTTGATTGCAGCTGCTTCGAAAAAAGACAAAGCTAGAACAATAATCGACAAAGGAGTGGATATTCTTAAAAAACTCTACCAGAGCAAAGATGATGCTGTCCGTGTCAGAGCCCTAGTGGGCCTCTGCAAAATTGGTAGTTTTGGAGGTGATGATGCTTCAATTCGTCCATTTGCTGAAGGATCAACAAAGAAGTTAGCAGAGGCCTGTAGAAGATTCCTGGTTAATCCAGCTAAGGACAAAGATATGAGAAAATGGGCATCGGAAGGTCTGTCTTATCTAACTCTGGATGCTGATGTAAAAGAGAAATTAGTGGAAGATAAAGCTGCCCTTCAGTCCTTGATTGAGTTAGCTAAAACTGGAGATCAGTCATGTTTGTATGGTGTGGTTACAACTCTTGTCAATTTATGCAATGCCTATGAGAAACAGGAGCTTTTACCTGAAATGTTAGAGCTTGCTAAGTTTGCCAAACACCATGTGCCTGAACAACATGAATTGGATGATCCTGATTTTGTTAACAAGAGAATAACAATATTAGCAAAAGCTGGTGTCACATCAGGTTTGGTAGCTCTTGCTAAAACTGAGAGCCACAACTCAAGAGAACTCATAGCCAGGGTGTTTAATGCTATCTGCAGCCTTCAGGAACTCAGAGGAATTGTGGTGCAGCAGGGAGGAGCCAAAGTATTGATACCAATGGCTTTAGAAGGAACCAATAATGGAAAGAAGCAAGCTACTCAGGCATTGGCAAGAATTGGGATAACTATTAACCCTGAAGTTGCTTTCCCTGGCCAAAGAAACTTGGAAGTCATCAGACCTCTGGTGGCAGCTTTACATCCTGACTGTACTGCCCTGGAGAATTTCGAAGCTTTGATGGCCCTTTGTAATTTAGCTGGCATGAATGAAACAACCCGAAATAGAATTCTGAAAGAAGGAGGTTTATCTAAGATAGAACATTATTTATATGAAGACCATGCAATGCTTATAAGGGCTGCCACACAGTGCATTTGCAACTTGGTTCAATCTGAGGCTGTTATCAAATCATATGAGGGTAATAATGACAAGACCAAATATTTGTACATTTTGTGCCAAGAAGACGACCCTGACACTGTGATGGCTGCAGCTGGTGCTCTGTGTGTGCTCACTTCTGTCAGTAAAATATGCTGCAGAAAGTTATTGGATGTTCAGCCATGGTTGGAAACACTTAAATGTTTGCTGGCAAACCCTATTCCTGAAATACAATATAGAGGCACTTACATGCTACTCAACATCATCAAAGAAGACCATGATATTGCTGCCAAAATATTTGAAACTGAAGTAATGGAGATACTAATGGCTCTGTCGAAATTGGATAACCCAGAACAGAAAAGGACTAAGGAGAATGCACAGAAGTGCTTGGATGCAGCAGAAGAGATGGGGGTTATAAGGAAGCCCGATGAAACAGCAGTGCCAGAATCATTTGTAGAAGAAATCACAGACAATAATGAAGATCCTGCCGCATAGATTGCAGGAAAATTAGAACACGCTCAGTGAAAGATTACAGATCCCTTTGAAACACAACCTGTTTCATACTGAATTTTTGAAAAAATAATTAAATGGAAACTGTTGGGAAATTTGTCAATTTTTTTTTAAAGTTAGAAAGTATTACTAAATACTATTTAATTAATAATTTAATTTATTTCGTAAATTGTAATCTCTAGATTACATAATAGTTTAAGGTACAAGATAATTCAGAAATTTCATTTCTTTATTGTTTAAACATTAATTAATAAAATTTATACTGTTTTTAATTCTTAGTTTTATTCCTCAGTTGAAAAAGTCAGTATACACCGCCGCATGTAGTCCCTTACCCTTATGATTTGAAATTTTCACCCATCAAATGTGCTATGCTTTTTGTAGCGTAGGTAGCACTTTATGTAGTGGTCTAAACACGTATTTCTTTTCGAAATATCTGATGGTGTTCAAATTGGTTATCTAACATTCATTGGTTAGTTTCGTATTATGTATAAGTTCTTAAATTAATTACGAATCTTTATTCTACTATGAATAATACAGCGAGCAACATGCAATATTTTTACAAATTTTCACTACACATACCTATGTAGAGGTACATAATAAAAAAAAACGTTTTATGTAAATCGTAAGTATATTGGTTGTTTTATAATGTTGGGCGACGAAAGGGACAGATGAAAAAAAGTGCACGTGGCTGAGATGCGAATGCTGAGATGGATGTGTGGTGTTACTAGAAAGAATGGATAAGATTAGAAATCACTACATAGTATAAACAAAGTCGCTTTCTCTGTCCCTAATCCCTATATTCCTATGTATGCTTAAATCTTTAAAACTACGCAACGGATTTTGATGCGTTTTTTTTTTTAATAGATAGAGTGTTTCAAGAGGAAGCTTTTCGTATATAATTTGTTATAGTTTAACGCTCAATTCCCGCGGGAACGCTATAACCGAATTCCACGCGGACGAAGTCGCGGGCAGAAGCTAGTGAGTATATAAGGGGAAGTTTGAAAGTAGCACCAATAACAGAAAAGATGAGGAGTAAAAGCTTGATGTGGTTTGGGCATGTGATTAGGTGTGGGATGCAGGCACCTAGGAAGGTGTGGATGGATTGCGTGAAGGATGATGTATGTATGAAAGACGTTAGTACAGAGATGACTGCTAATAGGAGCGAATGGAATAAGAAAACATGTTGTGCCGACCCCACATAACGTGTGAAAAGGGCAAGAGAATGATGATTTAATTTGAGACAAAGTATTACAAAAAGTCGGTACATTTCAAAATCAGTATAATTAATTAGTTTTTTTATGTTTAGATTGGTAAGGACTCTTATTGAAATACAACATTTAATAATGTTCATAAAACATTTTGAACTTTAGCGCTTTTTGTAAAGTGCGCGCTACGGGCTACCTTGGCGCTACCCGAATACCGCGTCTTTTCCCCCTCCACCTCTCTCATGTTCCTCTCTATTCTCCCATTCCTAAGCTCATTTTTTTTTAATGAAAGGTTCTTTATAGGACCGCCTAAAAGATATTTTTTTATTAATTCGTATTTTGTTAATCGCTGTTGTTATTGATGCAGAAACAGTAACTATGTCATTTTACTATCATTTAATTGTTAGTTAAATGTCTAGATATTTTTTACTTCAATAGACAACGAACAATTTTGAAAACCGTTACTTACGATCGGAACGTAGAGAACGCGTCTTGTTTAAAAACCTCTTAAAAATGACAGCTTGATTCGGTTTGGTTTCCGCTACTGTGCTATTGTGCTATTTTTTTGATTTTCGATATTATAATCGCAAGATTATGTCGATATCAACTGCTACAGGTAATTATTACACCTTAATTCATGTTCTTAAAAGTTATACTGTTGTGATTATTCGATATTCGCTGTTGGACATGAAGAATAATAATTCGGGAGAAATGCCATGGAACCCCATATGGCGGTGCCCACACCACATGATTTGGTGACGCTATTGGATGAAAAAAACCTAATCTTGAAATCCTTTCCATGTCAACCACCTAGAAACGCTTAACATTGTAGGTTAAGGGCAGTGGTGCCTATTGGTTATGTTTCGATTACTTACGTATTTTACAGTAAGTTCTTACTTTTTTTTTACATCATTCGCCGCGGTCGCTCGCCAAGCCAGTCAAGTTCTGTTCAAGATCTGACCTACATAATACCAATCAAATACAAATGTAAATCTTAAATCATTGGGTCAGCTGATTTAGAAGTAATGTGTTAATTAACATTATTTTTTAAATCATTTACCTGTTGTTACAGTTGACTATATTTTAATATCCTATATGGCAGGATCAGTGGTTTAAATATGCAAAACACACTCTATTTCCAGATGAGCGCACAGAAGGTGATGATGACACCTCACAAGGAAGCCACCCGAAAGAAGACAGCAGTGATTCTGAGAACGAAAATGAGCCTCAGCCCCAAAATGGAGTTGCTCCCAGCCCCGAGGTGCACGAGATCACCAGTGATGATGATGATGACTGCATGGTTACCAATGAGGATGACTCATCAAACTCAAGCACTGACTCCAACGAAAGCTCAGACGACTCACAAGACAGCACCAAAGCAATGGAAGAAAAGGAGAATGAAACAAAAATGGAAAATGGGGATGAATCCGACATAGAAGAAGTTTCTATTGAAGATCCATTGAACCAATCACAAAACAAAGCTAAACCTATAGTGATCAGTGACACCAAAAGCCTAGTGGCATTGGCCAAACAAAACAAAACTAATGATTCAGAAGAAAATAAAGAGCCAACAGTTGTTATCATCGACACAAATTCAATATTAGGTAAGACTTCAACTCCTGTACAAACCAAGCCCCCTGCCACTTCTGCTATTGATGCCCAAAACTTGTGCCAGAGTATTGCGGCCCGTGGAACCACCATCACTCCCGTCAGCTGCAAGGCTGCAAACTCACAACAAACTCAGAATAATGTGCCCGCAACCCCACAGGCAAATATCCTGCCCTCGCTGACAGATGACATGTTTGTTGTGGAGGCCCCATCATTTATTGTCCCTTATGTCTATGAAAAACCGTCTCTCCAACCATTTAGAGAGTTCGTAGATAAACTTGGTAAAGAATTAGAAGAGCTAAAGCTTAAGGAAGAGCAAGAGAAGTTAGAGAAAGAGAAGGCTGAGAAGGAAAGGAAAGAGAGAGAAAGGCAAGAAAAAATCGAGAGAGGTGAAGAAGTAGAAGAAGAGGAAGAGGAGGACACAGAAGGGAAAAATATAGAGGAAGAAAATGAAAAGGAGAAAAAATCAGAGAAGAAGCCAAAACGAAAACGTGGGGCAGAAGAAGATGACTCATGGGATGGTGAATCATCCTCTGACTCAGATGTCAGCGATGAAGACACTGTAGTCATTAAAGATAAAGATGACACCATTGAAGGAACTCCAGATCCTTTGGGGTCAATGGAAAAAGGCCTCTCTGGCCGAAAAGACAGCTATTTTGATTGCACTCTCGGTCAGTTTTTTGTGAACATTGGAATGAATTTGGTTCAAGAATATGTCCAAACTGATTTACTCAAGCATCAGAATCGTAAATTATATAAAGAGAAAAAGTCTGGACGAAGTACGAAAGCGACAGAGACTGCTATCGCATCACTCACTCAAAACTTAGAATTTAGTAAGAAAACCAATGCTCCTTATGCTCTTAAAAAAATACAATGTGAATTTTGTAGTTTTAAAACGGAGTCTATGCTAGTGATGTCGCATCATTTGGAGGCACCTCACATGAAGAATAATATTTACAAGTGCAACACTTGCGCGTTTGAGATCCGCAGCCCCCACGACATCCTGTTCCACATGGAGGCCGAGCACAACATCCGGGGGCGCCTGGAGCGCGCGCCCGCCTACCAGCAATGCGCCAACTGCCACTTCGAGGACAACAGCAAGACCAAGCTCGCGCGGCACCTCATCGCGTGCGCCAAGAAGTTCAAGCCGGAATACAACCTGGGCCCGCCGCTCGAGTGGGAGCCTCCGGCCAAAATCCCCAAAACTGACCAGGGTGA
>OZ020292.1:3848835-3898586 GCA_963971205.1 Aethes cnicana
AATAGACAGCACTTTTCCAACCGTGAAATAGTGACAAATTAGATATTCAATAAGTGTGAAATGTTATTTTGAAAAAGATTAGTAGCCTTTACCTTGCAAGCTGTAAATTCAGTGTATGATATGACTATATCAGATATCTTACAGATGGTGTATTTTGTGGTGTATTATGGTATAATGGCTTCCTGTTTCTCTATTCGTACTTACGACTCGTTCAAAGTGCCGAATAGCCTAGATCTGCCGAAAATGTGTGATTGCGCCCTCAGTGTGTTTTTGCGAGAGAGACTGATAGTAATCCTATTTATTTATGGAATTGCTGTGAATGAACATACGTATGCCTAGTTTAATTTTGACCATGGTTCAGCAGAGCATTGGATCTATTGTAAAATAATTAATTTTAAGTATGTTTGTTCCATTATATATGTACAATATAATCGCTGAATCGTTAATATAGCTTTAGTTAAGGTAGTAGGTGTAATCTTAGATTAAGTAAAATATTTCAACACAAAATCCTGTCTTTTTAAAATCACAAACTGTGTTAATTCACACTCATACACATATTGGTATCTCTTATTTATTTCTGATCTCAGATAAACAGACTGGACTGGAGTGTTGATTTGGTAAAAGTTTACTAATTGTTAATGTACTTTAGACTGAAAATAATGTATTTTTTTATTTAATAAAAAGACCATTGTATTTAAAGTTATTTTTATTTTCAGATAAATAAGTATGTGGTAAGCATTAAAAAGCGTAAAATTACGTAACTATCAATCATTTTTGAAGGTCATGAGATGTTAGTGATTTATATATGTGAGCATGACCTTTATTGGTTACATAGAGCAGGCGCGCGAAAAATGCACATGGCACGCCTTCAAATGGCGCGGATCATGCCTGGGCTCGACGAGATGGCGGCAAGACGCCGAGCGGGGCCGACGCATGAAGAGGGGAGAATTATTATTACCTCGCCGGCCGCTCCGTGATCCGCCAGGGGGCGCCACTGAGCTACAGTACCTATATGTAACTATTCAACACATGCACGTATATGTATAACCCTATATACTTACCTAGCCAAAGAACTAGTTACGTAACGGCGGCAGCGTAAGTACTTAAATATTTGATACGCAATATGTACCAAGGTGAATTCTCGACTGCCGTGCCTTAGGTAGGTATGTTTATAAGTTAAGGAATATAGACCGAGTACTTGTATACGTAAATAGAGTGTACTCCATTTAACGAAAACAACAAAAGTTTTGGATCCAGTCAGTCATTTTCATACTTTAACAACTTAAAAAGAATACAATACAAAAGGATTATCTATTAAGAAAAATGCTGAATGGTAAAAACATCTCGCTTTCAATTTAAATTTAGCGCCTAAATCAACTTTGTGAGCAAAGTTTTATCGTTCTACGCAAGCGGCTCAAGCTATTTCGACAGGAGCATGAGTTATTATTAATATTAGTAACTTGATTGGGACACAAAACTGTCAGGCTTAAGTGGGACTGGGCTGGCCATGCCATCCGAATGCACCCAGAGAGATGGGCTTCTTTCTATTGCTACGCTACTCGATGGGTGCCAAATGACGGCCACCGGCGGCGGGGAAGGCCCAGGCGGAGATGGCGGGATGACCTGGACATGTTCTCCAGTGACTGGCCAACAATAGCCGAAGATAGAGGGAATTGGAAAAATATGGGAGAGGCCTTTGCCCGGCAGTGGGACATTCAAACAGGCTAGAGAAAAAAGTAACTTCATGACGGTCGGAGATGGAGTTTAAAACGCTTGGCGGCGCGCGCCTGCCAGCGTTTTAAACTCCATTCATTTCTTCACTGTTTCGCTTAAAAAGGCTATTTTAACCCCCGATGCAAAAAAGGAGGAGTGTGACGTGCGTATGTATTTGTTTATCTGTCTGTAACCTCGTAGCTCCGCAACGGATAAACTGATTTTTATACAGTTTTTATCGTTTGATAGGTTATAGTTAGTTAATCTCTTATTTTGAAGAAAATCGGTTCATTTGCTTTGAATAAGATCATTTTTCTTCATCAATGAATAATCAATAACTCTGTCTTCACCGATCAGAGAACCATAATGATTTTGTGACTCCAGCAAATGGGGTTCTATAAATCTATAATCTTTCCATACCTCCAAAACTAGGTCCAAACTATTTTTTATTTATTTTTTTACCTTTTTTTTTGGGCCTTTGTCATTAAGGCCCGGTTCCTATATCCACGAAACGCCTCGTTTTGCCTACGGACGGTTGATTTTTGACATTTGTTCCATAGAGAATCTGTCAAATTTTAACCGTCCGTAGGCAAAACGAGGCGTTACGTGGATATAGGAACCGGCCCTATGACGATGCCAGCCCATTGGAGCCGCTCTAAACTTCTCCTCAGTAGAGTGTTGTTATGGAGGAGAGAGGGAGGTTATTTAGTCAAAAAGCCTAAAATCATTTTCCCGGCATCCGAGGCAGGCTCAGACAAAATTTCCTGGAATGTTCCCAGGTTGGACTTACTCAGATGGAATTTCTCAAATAACCTTTCTCTCTCCGGCCGAGTCCGAGCACACTCCGCCAACCGATGATACACGTCTTCGGGCAAAACGCACACCTCACAATTTGGGGAAGGCATCTTCCTCATGAGAAACGCGAATCCGTTTAGCGGAGCATGGCCTGATCTCAACCTATGAGCGGATACAACTTGGCTTCTAGATAAACTTAAATAAAAACCAGGGCCATCGGGGGGCTCAGGCTGGATAGTTTTGTACCATATACCCTTATCTAATGAACGCTTGTCGAAATATTCTTTCCAAAGACAGTGTATATTAAATTTAAATTTAGAAAGCTCTTCTGAGAGGTCAGGAGCTATAATTATTTGGGTTCCTTCAGATGATGCCCGCCCGGCCAGCCGATGTCGCGGATCCACGCGATGTGTTACTAACTCATTGGTATGCTTTCTTGTCTATGCCTGTTGTACGACGTGTACTGTATAATCTGTGTCACCTGTCATAGCGCTGTCTATGGGGTGAAAAGAGCGCGTATTATAGAGGGAACTTATTGGACGGTTGGAGAGGAAAATGCAGGTAAAATCATGATTGATGATGAGTTGCCGCCTGCCGGCTGGCGAGAGGTGAGAGAAGAATCACTGGTGAGTGTTTGCTTCTGTACCATATCTGAAAGGAACCTATGTATGTTCTAGTACGGCCATGGTTGTGGTCTTGGCTCAAACGCGGTCTGATGCCTATTTGCGACGATGACTGGAGGAAACTTCGGCATCGGTGGGGTTGCAAGCCCCTAGGTTCTGTTGACACGATGGCCTTGGGAAACCTTGGCGTCGAAGGTGAATCCTTGTATGTCTTCAGAACGGCATGACCACTATTTTGGAGGCTTGGGCGACCTATAAGGGGAAGGTAGGAGGGTCAGCCGGTCAATAGGATAAAAGGCATCGTGGAGTCCTGGCTGTCTGACTATTGGGTGCCGCCTCAATAGCCGAGACGGGGTCAATGAAGCGGTGTCTCCTATTGCACCCACGTTGGTTGAAAGGAAACGTGTGACAGCTCTGGATCTGAGCCATGGGTGCGGCATCCCATGTGTGTCGGATGGGGCTGCCACACCGCGCAAGCGGCAGGTTTCTCCAACGTGGTATTTGGTCATGCCAAGAGTCTCCATCCGAGCACCTGTAAGGCAGGAACCTAGCGGTTGTGTTGAGATTACAGCTATGACCGAGTAGAAACTATCTATCCCAGGTTTATGTTGCTATGTGTATCCCACTGTATTTACCCATGATTATAATTTCCCTTATTGTCGTGTATGTGAATAAACCATTATTCCTATAGCGAAGCAGATCCGAATATCTTCACGACAGCCGATCAGCCTCCTCATTGTCTTTCTTTCAGGCCAATATGTGACGGGACCCACTGGATCTTTACGCATTTCCCTTTTGACTTTAGGGATTGTAACTGTTCCAATATTTCATACCCCAGTGAGATGCATCGTTTGCCGGTAGTGCAGCGTTCGACATGCTGGATAGCACTTTTGCTGTCGGTTATGATGACAACATTTTGTGAGTTCAGTGAACTTACGTAAAGCAAGGCTTTGGAAATAGCGAGGAGCTCTGCTGTCATTATAGATACATTGGTGGTAATTTGGAAGCATTTCCCCGAGTTGGAAAAGGGGTCATAATATGCGGCTCTTATCTTATTGCGGTGCTTGGACCCATCAGTGAAAATTTTGTGCCAATCATGAAATTTTGTATTAAGTTCCAGAAGTACATTCATTCTGAGGAGTAAATTAATTAAATAAATTATAATAAATACGCCAGATTTTTTTTCTGAACGCCGGGAATTATGTATGTACTTTGTTGGTTCAACTTTGATGTCCACATAATTTAACGTTGACCAGTCTATCAAATGAGGTCGATGCAATTTGCCTTCAGTAACGTGTTAGTGTTGCCAGTTTACAAGATAATCCCAAAAACTGAGGACGAGGAGAAGAAATCCATACTAATATCATAAATGTGAGTGTGTTTGTTTGTTTATCCTTCCTTCACTTCAAGACGTCTGAACTGATTTTTATGAAATTTGGCACAGAGATATTTAGGAAACAACATAGGATACTTTCATCCTGATATTTCCACAGAAACAGATTTTCCACGGGTAAATGAGTTTTTAAATACTTACGATTACAACCATCTATACTTACATAACACTATCAACAGGTACGCAAATTATAAGTCGGGGCGCAGTCGCGGGCAAAAAGTTGCACAGTTTTAGTGGCCTAGAATTAGCTTTGAATAGTCATTAAACTGATGTTCTGAGATCTACCTCGAGAGTCTATTTTTGCATTAGGTCAGTGTTTTTCATTTTCATTTTAAACACAATAAGTATCTTAGCCATTTAGAAAAAAAAATGAATCGATCGACAAGTAAACTGTGCATAATTTTGGAACCCGGTCGCTTTGATTCGTTCGCTCGGACGATTATTTAATGTTTTAATGTTTGAGCCTCCATGAAGAACATTTTATCAAGGTTTAATAATTTTCATGTTAAGATTTATTTATATACTATGGATATTTAAAAAAAAAAAAATTTATCTTAAATAAAAATGCGTTTAAGAGGTATACCCTCAATTATCAAACTTAAGCGAGAATTGCGCATTTGGTTGAGAGACATGTGTTTCTATTCGATTAAGGAATATCTTAATTATGACTCCAAGTGTTTAGTTTAATTAGGTATATTATAAATATGATAGTATTTATTATTTAATATTTTTGCATGCTAAGACGAGCTAAGTGTTGTACAATATATATATATAACCAAGACCTTTGTGAACCACACTTAATGCAAATAAAAGAATTTCATTTCATTTCATTTAAATATATTTTAAAGTTGAAATTATAATATTTTAAAAATACATACCTACAAACTTCAGACAAGCAGTTTTGCGGGAAAATGTTTTTGGTTTAAGTTTTTTACTTCTGTAAGTTTTATTAATTTTCAATGAATACCTACATAAATAAATATTCAAATTTGCTATATAGAACAAAATTATTTCTATGTATCTACGGGAATCCGTTAATAATATGCAATAAATATGTAGTAGATTGTTAACCAAAGGTTGAAAGTGACCCATTTCACCTGAAATATTTCTGGCGCTCGAACGAAGTGAGAGTTCCAATAGTTCGAGGGTGAAATGGGTCATCCAAGTTAAACACTGTACTTTTGATTTCGACTGCGAGGAAAGTAAAAAACTACACGTACATTTTATAAAACAGATATACTTTATCCCAAACTAATCCAAAATCCAACATTTTCGAACTGGCCACTTGCCAGTTAAACACTGTACTTTTGATATCGACTGCGAGGAAAGTAAAAAACTATACGTACATTTTATAAAACAAATATATTTTATCCCAAACTAATCCAAAATCCAACATTTTCGAACTGGCCACTTGCCACGGCTGACTAGACTTGGGAGGCTTCGAAAATCGAACTTCGTATCGGACCGTCGCGCTCACTCTCGTATTAAATACTATTAGCATGTGCTGGACGGCACGAAACAAAGTTCGAATTTTACACTTCGTGGTATGCCCTGTAATCTATTGGTTACGACGTGCATCTAGATGACCATGCCGAAACGAGAAAGTGTCATGCTATCATGGCTTTATGGCGGGCAGTAAAATGGACGAATGATTTTAAATGTTGATTTTCTATAATTGTGAAAAAATAGACTAACTAAAATTAACCTATAGACGTGGAAAGTATTTTTTTTTCATCATCATGATGAACTTAATCCGTGGCTAATCCTAACAATAAAAAAAAAAAAAACACCCTAGAGATGAAAACGACATTTTCCACCCGGATATCTTCCCATGAAAATTAAACTTTCCAAACAGGCGAGATGAAAAAATATATACAACCATATCTGTCGCAAATTGTACAACCATTTCCGGAACTGTTCAAGTATATTATTGTATCACGGTTCACACTACAAATTCGGGGACAAATTTGTACATAACTGGCAACTCTTTTTTTATAAACGTCACTCTAGTCCACTACCCCACCCCCCCACCTCTTGCTCCACCCGCCCCGCCCCACCAACGCCGGCGCGGCCAGCCAGCCAGCAATCCAGCATCCATTATTATCTGCCTTGCCTGTCTTCATTTCATTTCTTTTATTTTTCAAGTGGCTGTTGCTGGACTTGCCGGTTATCGCTGACTCCGCCCGCTGGCTACTTGGTAATAATTTTCATTTGCTTATAGGTAATTTGTTAAGCTGTTTTAGAACGCTAAGAGAATATAAGTAAATATTTAGTGTTGTTTCGGCTAAGCTAAGTCTTGATCACGTGTCATCTCATGTCGTCCTCAAGCTACACGTGCTATTTGAATAAACATTTAGAATTATCTTCATATCGATAACCCTATCGGTATCTTTATTACACGATATTTATCACTAATATTTCTTGTCACGTTGAAGAATTAACCTAACTCAACGATAAGAAAAACGGAAGTTGTCCAATAACCTCTGCAAACAATGTTGTTCGCTTCTTGAAATCTTCCGCCTATTTATTTAGGAGTGCGTGTTAGTTTTTTATAATAGTTATTTATTTGGTCCCTTCACGAGGATTACATTATTTTTCATACAGGGTTCCGTTTTTAGGTTATTTTTATTGAGTTGTTAAAGTAGCAGCCTACTTACCTGATATCTCAAATTGAATATATCACACAGATTCTTCTGTTACTTGAGTATACTAGAATTTTCAGTTATTATAACAGGTAATTATTTTTTTTCAATTTCTCTACAGGTATACAGTATGATGAAAATACACAAGAGCCAAAATGTGTTATATGATGAACACGTGATATTAAATGATAGGCCTGATTTCTTGTCGACTAGGTCTTGTTTAGTGAGCCTCATTGTTTTTGGAATTAATTTTAGTTTTTGGTTCACAGATGGTCGGGATTAGACCAACATGTTCGAGGGAAGAAAAAAAGGTACTTATTATGCTCTACCTATTCCTAAATTGACATTCTTAGAATTTATCCATTGACTAAACTTTTCATACATGTTTCGTCATGGTTATGGTTGTGTACAAAACTTTCAAAGAACTCTGAAATCGATAATCATATCTTATGATGATAACCAACACGAGCCAAAAATGTGTTATTTTGATAACAACATGATATTACAATGATAGGCCTGATCAGTTTCAATCTCGGTCAGTATTACATATTATCCTTATCAAAGTTAAAATAGCATTATCTTTTTAAGGTTCAAGGGCTGCCTCAAGAGCTTGCAGAATGGATTTCTTTGGGAATATGGGTGACTCAACCAACTACACTCAGCGTTGACTGAACCAAGGCCAAACTGTAGCTCCAAGTTGTTTCCAAGATGTCTGTTAACATTGCATCAAATGCAGTGTTGCATGTGACAAAGATCGGATGGTTAAGCAATGAAATGCTGGCCAGTTTTGGTTAAGAGTGTGCCTTTTCTGCAACAACACACATAGAAGTGTATTATGTGAAAAGTTATTATGAACATGCTTAAAACATTGATTTGTGGAAAATAAATGGATTTTTAAATAACTGTATTGTATTTATTCCTGATACAAAAAGTGTAACTTGATGAAATCATTTTGATGTAATTTTTTTAAATCTGGATTTCAGTTAACCTTAAAACTAGAGAATTCTCCCAATGGTCTTAAAAATGGCCCCCAATTCATAGGGTCAAGTTTATCAAATTGAATTAAGCAATAAATTAGAAGGGAAGAACATGATTTCAAAAGTAAAAAAGTAGGTAGTTTGATTCAATTTATTTAAACTATAATATTATACCTAAACGGGTTTACTTAAATAGAATGTACAATATATTTCAACTTAGTTACAACTAGAAAATTAGTCTATTCAGCCTCTTCATTTTAATGCTATTTATTACACAAATAACTAAATCCTCACAATACAACATAAGTATGTTCTGTGGGTGCGCATATCAAAAGCCATTTTGTACATGCCTACTACAATGAGAAGATTCTAAGGTCAAACTCAATGTAGAATTAGTTGTTTAGTATGTTAAGGGGCTACTTCTTTTTGGATAGGTGAAAATAGAGAAGATCTATTGTTGGAAGTGAACAGGTCTAAGATCAAGTTGCTTCAATCAAACCGACCGTTACCTAATCTTTGTTAAATCTCAATTCAACTAACTTATTTATTGAATGACAGTTCGGCGGCCATATTTAACGTTGAAGAGTCCTTTAAATAGGTTTGACACGACTTATCAAGCCATAGACAATAGAACTTTAAGCGGCTTACACACTATCCGACAAATCGTAGCCAGCTTAGTTGGTCGGGTTCCTGGGGTTGGGTTCGGTGACGTTCTGCAGGCGGATGGTGATGTCTGTCAGCGCCATGTTGGGCAGGATGAAGTCGGTGATGCTGTCCACGGAGGCCGAGGGCCGGTCGAAGGGGTAGCCCATGGCGCGTTTGTCGGGGAACAGGCGGTCCTTGAGGCCGCAGAAGCTGGACGCCTCGTCGCAGCTGAGCTCCGTGTTGTCGGGTTGGTCCACCTGTTATAAAAGTGTCGGTTTATGTCCGGTTCCCATATCAACAAAACGCCTCTGTTTAATTGGCTACGGATGATGGTACAATTTGACATTTAGATTTAGCTCCATAGATAATATGTCAAATATTTTAACCGTTTGTAGCCAAAACGAAAAGTTTTTTGGATATAGGAACCGGGCCTGATATGACATGGTGGCGATGATACCCGGTTAAATCCGAGTAGCGAATTAAAATGCAGTATATTTTATGTTAGGTAGTCCAATATGTATATGAGCAATTGAACAGTCTTTGCATTTACACAGAAACTTTCACATTAATAATTTTCATAATCATAATGTCGGCAAAAAGACGTCGCGTGGATGTCGAAAGCGTCTACCAACCGCTCGGCCCCGCGCGACAGCGGCAGCGGCGAGCGTTTAAGAACACATTGCGCGATTGTGTCGCCCGCCGCGCATCGGTTAGCAACCGCCGCGCGCAATGTGTCAGTAACACGCCGCCGCCGCCGCCGCGCCGAGCCGTAAGGGACCGGAGGGAGGATGGGCAGCAGAGCCCTCAGCAAATTCTCTACATCTCAGGAAAGATAGCAGAGTTGACGTGGTGAGTGAGCTGTGACTTTTATATGAGTTATAATAAAAGGATAACAGGACGTGCGTTAACTAAAATAAAATGACGCGTTTGACCCGCGGATTCTTACTCACCCTATCCAAATCGTAGTTAGACAGCATGACGAACATTTGATACGGCGCGCCAGCCTCGGTCCCCTTCGGGACCAGCATGTGTTGCGGCCAGCCGCAGCCGCAGAAGTTGAAGGTGGCCAGGTCCTGGCGGCGCGGGTCGTTGCCCTGGATCGAGAGGTCGCGGAACGTCTGCTCGAACGGAATGGTCACGGTGGACTGCGTGGATTGCCGCGTGATTGTGTTCTGGCCGGCGCTCACTGGTAAATAACAAACACATTGATGCCTTAACCTTCGCAATTTGTCGATCGAGTAGGTACCAGAAAATTTAGGTAGGTATATACATACACATTTGTCCTTCGAAATAAAGCAAGCCTCAACAGTTAGAAAATTTACTCTGTCTTGCATTTTCTGGCTTGAGTTAAGTTTCGGTAAGGAGTTTTTGTTACTAAGATTCTCTTATGTTTGAGGAAAGCTGTCAAGCGTGATCAATGATCAGCGCTGAATTTTATACTATACATTTTAAATCTTACTATGGATATAGGTTGCAATTTAAGCAGCTACGTGTTACGGTAACAGTTCGCTAGAGGGGCAGCGTACGTGGCGCGACGAAGCAGCCCATCTCTTGTTACAGTAGCGTGTTGCAGCAATGTGTTATGGTAACAGTTCGCTAGAGGCGCAACGTACGTGGCGTGTCGAAGCGGCCCATCTCTTGTTTCAGTAGCGTGTTGCAGCAACGTGTTGCAGTAGCAGTTCGCTAGAGGCGCAACGTACGTGGCGTGTCGAAGCGGCCCATCTTTTGTTACAATAGCGTGTTGCAGCAACGTGTTACAGTAGCAGTTCGCTAGAGGGGCAACGTACGTGGCGCGACGAAGCAGCCCATCTCTTGTTACAGTAGCGTGTTGCAGCAACGTGTTGCAGTAGCAGTTCGCTAGAGGCGCAACGTACGTGGCGTGTCGAAGCGGCCCATCTTTTGTTACAATAGCGTGTTGCAGCAACGTGTTACAGTAGCAGTTCGCTAGAGGGGCAACGTACGTGGCGCGACGAAGCAGCCCATCTCTTGTTACAGTAGCGTGTTGCAGCAACGTGTTGCAGTAGCAGTTCGCTAGAGGCGCAACGTACGTGGCGTGTCGAAGCGGCCCATCTCTTGATACAGTAGCGTGTTGCAGCAACGTGTTGCAGTAGCAGTTCGCTAGAGGCGCAACGTACGTGGCGTGTCGAAGCGGCCCATCTCTTGATACAGTAGCGTGTTGCAGCAACGTGTTGCAGTAGCAGTTCGCTAGAGGCGCAACGTACGTGGCGTGTCGAAGCGGCCCATCTCTTGATACAGTAGCGTGTTGCAGCAACGTGTTGCAGTAGCAGTTCGCTAGAGGCGCAACGTACGTGGCGTGTCGAAGCGGCCCATCTCTTGATACAGTAGCGTGTTGCAGCAACGTGTTGCAGCAACGTGTTGCAGTAGCAGTTCGCTAGAGGGGCAACGTACGTGGCGTGTCGAAGCGGCCTATCTCTTGTTACAATAGCGTGTTGCAGCAACGTGTTACAGTAGCAGTTCGCTAGAGGGGCAACGTACGTGGCGTGACGAAGCGGTCCATCTCGACGAACATCTTGCGCTGGTCGTTGAGGTTCCACGGCAGGTTGCGCTCGTCCGTCTTGGGCGAGATGTAGATACGCACGGTCGCGCGCCGAGCGCTGCCTGTGTTGTTCACGTTGATGCTGGTAAAAAACACATCTTGTGGTCATTATTTGAGGTCTTTATACTACTACAGCCTATTTGCGTCCCACTGCTGGGCACAGGCCTCCTCTCATCACGAGAGGGTTGGGCTATAGTCCCCACGCGGGCTCAGTGCGGATTGGGGACTTCACACACATCTTTACTTTGAGGTCTTTATACTGGATACCAATACCACATAGGCTTCAATGTCCCATCGCTTACGGAGAGGGTTTCAGCTATCTTAGTTCTCAGTTCAATTCAAAATCACACAGGCAATAGAGATATTAAAAAAAAATTTAAACGCAAACCATATAAAACACAGACTAAATAAGATTTCTAATCTAATCTTCTTCTTATATTTAAAAATGAATTGCCGTGTGTTAGTCTGGCTAAGGCTCGTGAACTTTATTGTTTTATTCCCTGGGCTTCTGGGAAGGTTTAGAAAGAAAAAATCGGGAACAGTGTAAAGGAACAGCTAAAACAAGACGAATAACTTCGTATGGGAATTGCCTTCGGGTGATACGAAGTTCACCGGGCCAACCAGTCAACTAATAAATGCAACAAAGAAACAAAAGTCAGATAAAAAGGTAAAGGCACTCACACATATTGGAACGGCCGGTGGTTCAAATGTGTAAAGCGGGCGTACACGGGCGCGCGGTTCGAGAAGTCCAATCCACGCGACAGATCCACGTCGCTCTGCATCCAGAACGTGTTGAGCGTGTTCGACTGGCCCTGGCTCTCGATGCTGGCCGATGTCACTTGCACGCCCGGGTTCTCGAGCTGAAAAAAGAAGAAATTAACAACTTTGCCAGGTATAATTAATGTAATAATAGTAATTTATACCTGGCAATGTATGTAGATACATAAGTTTGGTTCTTTGTTGTCTAAATGAAAAGAGTTTATCTAACAAATAAGCAGATCTCGGCAACATTTTCGCTCGGCGGTAATATTTGACGATGCATGATGAGACCGTCAATTATGATTTGAATCAACCGGGACAAGGCCGGCCGGATTCCGAAAAAAATACTGCATGTATGTGGTATGGAGGGTAGGTATGCGTTCGCCTAGACGGACCTAGCACCAGGTCCTACCACTACAAAGGACGCGACCACTCCCCCTCCACTATGCAAACGGAACCTAAATGGCACTCTAAATATATGGTTTACAAATACGTGCGCGCACGTGTGTGCACAATTGCCCGTTTTCCAAGACCCTGCCAACAGCAACAGAATATGAGTATTGAGTGAGCATGCAAGCACAACTTAAAAGGCGTGCGGTGCACTTAAGCCGTTGACGCAGAGTCTATTTCTGCTTAATTCACGCGCCTTCTATGTTGTGTAAACCGTACCTCCGAGCGCGTGTACCGCCTCACTGCGTCGGACTCCTTATGCCGCTGGAAGACATCGTCGATCCACGCGTGCCAGCGGAAGAAGAACGGGTCGCGCATCGTGGTCGCCTCGTCCGCGATCACGCCGAACGATTCCTGAACGAAACAAACGGTTTGGAATACTGGCCGCATAGACATATGTAGAAAAACTTTGCATCTGTTCTCGAAACCCATGTTTTACATGAAATAATGTTACACAATGTGCATGAAACTCTTCGACAAGCTGCCTCTATTTATGCAACAGTTATACCATTAAGTTCATTCCGCAACAACTTAACCAATATGTTACAAAAGAAACAATACTACGACGTGAAAGAGTTTATTGTCGACAAATTGTAAGTTTGCATGCTAGTATTTATTCACACAATACTTATAGCAGAATGAGTTACCTATATAAATGTATTACCAGCTTTTGTACCATTTTATGCAAATAAATATGTTTGAAGTTTGAGCCCTTTGACCGCCACAGTCGGCAACAGCCGATAAAGGTTACTGTAAAATATACTTTTTTTTTCAAATGATGAGAATATCGCATCTCCCTTGCGCGAGACTTGCAGTAAAACAGAGGACTTAATGCATTTTTTGGTGGAATGGCACTTGTAACGCTCTATAAGGGATGTTTCTGGGTCATCTGAACCTACATAATGGTGGTTTGATTTTTTTACTTGCAAATCCAATGTCTAATGGTGCCTTGCAAATATATAGATTTGTAAAGCATGCCTTCCTTATCGGAGGATCTCCCTCTAGTGGGAATTCTCCATAAACCGAGGCTGGCATAATAGTCACTTTAGTGTACTTAAGCCTCTATAAATATTTCATGATTAAAAAATAAATAAAAAAAATATACTTCACTAGCCAGTGCCCGCGAACTTCGTCCCGCGTTTACTTAGAATTTGCGTACCCGATGATAATATACACATAGACAGTTATAGTTATAAAAGTATTGAAAAATTCGTTTTACCAGTGGAAAACCCGTTCCCGTGGAAATATCGGGAAAAAGTATCCAATATTATTGTCCGGGTCTCAAACTATCTCCATGCCAAATTTCATCCAAATCGGCCCACTCGTTACGACGTGAAGGAAGGACAAACAAACACACTTTCACATTTATAATTCTACTAGCTTCTGCCCGCGACTTCGTCCGCGTGGAATTCGGTTATCGCGCTCCCGCGGGAACTATGCGTTTTTCCGGGATAAAAAGTAGCCTGTCCTTTCCTGGGACCTCAACTATCTCCATGCCAAATTTCATCTCAATCGGTCCAGCGGTTGAAGCCTGAAGAGGTAACAGACAGACAAACAGAGTTACTTTCGCATTTATAATATTAATATGGATTTACTGCATGAAATGCTTACCAAGTATCGGTGCTCGGGGTCGTGCACGTACGCGGAGAATGTGTGTCCGTTGTTGTGTAGGCTGCCGTAGTAGTCGATGTTGGGCGACAGGATGCTCGCCTCCAGCATGTTGCCTAGCATGTCGATGTCCAGCGGCTGGGCCGAGCCGTCGGGCTGCAAGGTTACCAGAACACGTACATCACACACTGCGTAAGGGGAGCTTTATCACCTTGTTTATAAGATCTGAGGCTACATTCGAAGTCTTAAATAGGGATCTCCCTGTTCCCTATAGGATCGCTCACGCGTCGAGCTAACAATTAAAAGGAGAGGAGGCTCACGAGTTAATAATTAAAAACCTCTAAAGCTACACATTGCACCGTATGTGGCCACTGGAATTTAATTGACTTATGTATGACGTATGATCCGTATCGACACGGGTAGATAGTGTCAGGGGCTATATTCGAAGTATTAAATAGGGATCTCGCTGTTCCCTACAGGATCGCTCACGCGTCAAGTTGAACTTTACATCTAGCTGCTTAAAGTTCACCCGACGCGTGACTGAGCCTATAGGGAACAGCGGGATCCCTATTTAAGACTTCGAATATAGGCCCAGTTTTTCACTCACCATCCTAACTCGACCGGTAGAGATGGCGTCGTCGAGCCTCCGCTTCCACATGTCCATCTGGTCCAGCGTGATGTTGAGCCCGTCGACGGGCCGGTTGAGGTTCTGCCAGCGCATACCCGCCTGCCGCGGGGGCCAGCCGCGCGATGACGTCAGGCTGTCCAACTTAGGGTAGTACGCCTCGGGGATAGCTTCGCGCCAGTTGTGGAACTTTTTCACGCGCTTGAGAGAGTTGTTCAGGCGCTCGCCGTTGTAGCTAAAGAAAATAATAATAATAGTCTAACATAGAATAAAATAAAGTGTGTGTTTTGCTCATAGTCGTAAGACCTAGTCAAAACTTTCGGTATATTCATTTTTATCAGTGACGGGTCGACGGTTACGTGTCTATTTAGTTAGTTTTTTTTTCCTAAATTGTAATTGAGAGATTAAGTCGCTGGCGATCTCTTTACAGTGCGTAACGACTCGTGCCTAGTTGGTTCAGTATTGCTTACATAATTTTTCACATTAAGTATTTGAGAGTTTTTTGATGAGCAGACTAACAATTTTTTTTTATGTCATAACGTCTCACAAATCGATGAACGGCGGCTGCTCGCCTGAGCCGAGCGCGCAAGCGAGAACGCGGAACAAGCGATAGAGAGGCATGATCGGCCTAAGCGTGACGTTATCACGTAAAATTATCGTCCGTAACCCGACTTTACAGACAACCAATTTTTCTTACAAAAACACTCTTACCGTGCGATAATTTGCTGATGCATGTAGAAGAACAGCTCTCCGCGGCGGTCCTTGGCAACGATGGCTCTGTCGCTGGCGGTGAACGGGTACACCAAATGCCAGTGCCAGTGGTGCAAGTTCACGCCGATATCCTCACGGAAATACGCAAGGCGGTGCTCTTCTTCCAAATCAGTAGCGGTGTAATCTCGGGGAATAATAATTGGAGTACGCTGAAATGAACGCATTATGTGAAACAATGTTTGGGTGAAACAGAACGTTATTATGGCCGCATGACAGATGTCAAAGGTCCATTTCGTTCTACGAAGGAAGCAATCAAGTTTAATATTTTCGGAAAACCATTTTATCTAAATATAAAATTCATGTAAAAAGTAATACAAATATCCTATTTTATTCCTAACTTTGATTTGACTTACAGTCGTCAGAAAAATTCAAGCGGTGTTTTTTTGTGAAAATGTAAGCGGTAAATGTGACAGCTTGAAACGGAACGGAAATATTGCAAAAGTCACGTAGGCCACCTATCGTTGATGAAAATCTTAGCGCGCGTGTTTATATTTTTACCTAATCTAAGATATTTTTATAAAAATATAACCTGTGATGTATATGAATTCGTGTTAATATTAACATTTTGGTTTTTACGTGATAATGGAAGATCTACTTCAAAATCCTGGTGTAGTAGTTGTGCGTGCAAAGCCCGAAGGACAGCGAAAAACTTTTAAACCTAATGTTCGCTCTCTGAACAAAATTCCTGACGAGTTATTGAACGACCCTTTGCTGAACAGAGCCTGTGAAGCTTTGCCTCAAAACTACAACTTTGAAGTTCACAAGACGATATGGAGGATACGGTCAGTTGCTGCGAAACGAGTGGCTCTACAATTGCCAGAAGGTTTGTAAACTTAACCGTGTTTTTTTCGTCATTTCTTTTAAAGTACGAGCTTAAGGAAGTTTGTTTGTTATTTCACAGGGTTAACGATGTTTGCGACAACTTTGTGCGATATTATTGAGGCTTTCACTGATGCGGATACGGTGATAATGGGTGACGTGACATACGGCGCGTGTTGTATCGACGACTTCACGGCGTCCGCGCTCGGCGTGGACCTGCTCGTGCACTACGGCCACTCCTGCCTCATCCCCATCGACCAAACTACTGGTGTAAAGGTACTCTACATATTTGTGGACATAAAAATTGACCCTTCGCATTTTATAGACACAATTAAATTAAACTTCCCCAAAAGATCACATTTGGCAATAGTGAGCACTATTCAGTTTGTAACAACTCTACATTCTATTGCAACAACACTGCGGTCAGAAGAATATGTTGTGACAGTTCCACAATGTCGACCATTATCTCCGGGAGAAATTCTAGGATGTACTGCTCCTAAAGTGGATTCTGATGTCATCATATACCTTGGAGATGGAAGATTTCACTTGGAAGCAATTATGATTGCTAATCCCAAAATTCCAGCATATAAATATGATCCATATGAGAAGAAGTTTACCTCGGAATTGTATGAACATGAGTTAATGCAAGAGAACAGGCAGAATCAAGTGAAAACAGCTGAAAATGCCGATTACTTTGGTCTCATTCTGGGAACATTAGGAAGACAAGGCAGTACAAAAGTTTTAGCCAATCTAGAAAAACAGATAAAAAATGCAGACAGAAAGTATGCAAAAATTCTTTTATCAGAGATCTTCCCTAGTAAACTATCATTATTTAACTTGGATGCATTTGTGCAGGTGGCTTGTCCAAGGTTGTCCATTGATTGGGGTACTGCATTCCCAAAGCCCTTGTTAACTCCCTATGAGTTTTCAGTGTCACTGGGAAATAGTAAATGGCTGAAAGAGGATGGGACATATCCCATGGATTTCTATTCAAATTCTAGCCTGGGACCCTGGACTCCCAACTACAAGCCAGTGTTCTGTTCAGAGACCAACAAAGAGTGTGACAATTGCTGTGGTGGAAAAGGTAAAGAGAAAAAAGTTAATTGATCAACTTACTGGAGCATTTTGTGGGATGACCCTGGCAACTTCACGGGCTTGTGAGAACACCTTGGAGTCCAAGAATTTGGATGGGAATGTTTCTGCAAAGTTCTGAATAGGGACATTTCTTGTGTCACGCCTGAAACATTGTGATATAGTTTAGTATATATATTGTAATATTCATCCAATAATATAATTAGAATGTTGTTAAAAGTTGCTAAAAAGAGTGATGCCACTTAAGAGAATATTTAGTACAATCAATTTACTTTAATTGTACATAAGCTATCATGTAAATTAACTTAAAAATTGACTGCTCGTTATTTATGCTTATTGAGTATATATTAATTTATTGAATTAGTACAATAAAATAATGAATTCAATTCCTTCTTTGAAAAGGACTTGAGAGAAGCAGGTTATAATTTAAATGCAACTTATTTGGTGGAAACCAATGTGAAAAGAGGATAAATGGAAGTACCTGTGCATAAGGGCAACGGAATAGCAGTAGTTGAAAAGCTGCGGGTTCAACTGGACGCGCGCATACGTGCACGTCGACAGGAAGTCTTGGAGCTGGTTCTCCGGAACATCTAAACAATTCTTTTATAAATTTGGTCCTTTTGTTATTACAGAGTTAAACTATAGGATTGAATACTGTGGAGTTCAATGGTTTACTGAAGTAGGAATACCTGTTTTTAATAAAAGTGTATGTAAAAAATACGCTATTTTTATTATCAACTATTGAATATTGAAATTTCCGCCTTTTTTAACGAACTATACGTACAATGCAAACTACAGTCAGCAAATTTAGTGTGGTACGGTGGTACTCACTCATAAGAACATCAATGACTTCTGTAGCCATTTCCTGGTGTCTGGGTAAGAAGAGAGAGAAGTCTGCATCCATGGGCAGTTGTCTCGCTTTCGTGAACTGCGGGGTGCTGGACAGATCCTTGAGGGGGATCCTCTCAGAGGCGTCCTCTCCAAAACGGTTGTTAAGCTCAATACCGTTGGCGTCATATTCGTCAGTCTAAAAAACGAACAAAACATTTATTACCAAGAGCCTCTCACCTCACAGTGAACGTTTGTATTTATAAGTCTCTGGGACTAGGAAAATAATGTCTACATTTTGCGCGAGATGGTAACTATTTGAATTAAACTATAGTAAGGAGTCAAAGGTTTGATAGAAAAATAGTAAGTAAAGACTTAACTTACCAAGAATTGTGGAGTTAGCTGAAACACAGCATTTTTGTCTCCCTTGGGTGTGATCAAGGGCTCACTTGGCCGGTCAAACAACAGCTTCAAGCTGTTGACCACGTCAGCCATTTTGTTAGAAAATGTAGAAATAAAACAAATATAATGTTTACTCACTTCACTAGGTGTGAAGTGGGAATGACTTGTTTTCAAATCCAGGAGGTTTTATATAGTACCAGATATGGTGTGCTGGAGTGCAACATATTTTGGAGTGCAAAACCACAACTATACGTGGGAATTGACGAGCGCACCAACCCTTATCACTTATGTGGTTGGCAACTATTATTTTTTGGCAGTTTCAATCAATTTAAAATAAATTTAGATATGTTGTAAATGTGCATTGTCTGTTTCTTGCCACGGGAAAAATGAAAAATATATGTAAATAACAAGCCATTATTGTCAACAACACTATATTTACAACAACAAAATCGATACTTTGTACATGGTAAATAATCACATTCAGCTAAATCTTGATGAGTCACAATAATTTTACTACAATTTTGCTATGATGATCATTTTTCTTTGAGAAATTTGCATATAATCTCAAGGAATTTGTCAGGTTTTTGGCTGTGCACCCAATGTCCCGCACCCTCCACAAACACCAGGTCCGCCAGTGGAAAGTACTCTTGTATCTCCCTCAGATCATTTTTGCTGAAAACATACAATGAAGTGTTTACCAATTGTGACTTCAATGGGTTTGTATAAAAAACAGATTTTTGAATTCTGTACTTTTAAGTTTGTAGACTGCAATACCTGTTTTACTTACCCAATATAATCAGACAAAGATCCTCCCACAAATAAAGTTGGTCCACAATACTGTAGTCCTTTCAAATTTGATGGGAAATTTGATATGTGTGATTGAAAGTTCTCTTTCAAGGCTGGGAGATTTACTCTCCAAGTGTAAGCCCCTGTATTCGTTTGAACTAGGTTTGTTATTAAGAAGTTTCTTAAATTAACATCAGGAGTTATTGTTTTCAATTGTTCATCAGCAAGTTTTCTTGCCTTGGACATGGCGATGCCTGGTCGCACAGACACCGCGGCCATAGCATCAAAAAGGTTGGCCATTGTGAATATCTGTGGACTGGTTTTGACCGGGGATATGTCCACCACTATTAAACTTGATATTAGGTCTGACTGAAAATAAAATATGCACAAATTTAATTAAAAGTCATTAAAATTAAAATATATTTTTTATCAGTCAGTGTGCCAAGGAAGTTGGTATTATTATACAGTTTTGGACTCTGCCTCTACTTGAAGGTTGCAGGTTGAAATCTTGCCAACTAGAAACTTTATTCATATATTTTGATACCTGAGTTATAGATGGCTCAAATAAAATAAAATAAAACCGGCCAAGTGCGTGTCGGGCCACGCGCAAATTATAGGGTTCCGAAGTTGAGGATGCCCACAGTACCTTTCTAAGACTTATTAGCATCTAGCTAGCCTGTGGTATGACGTGCCCACCCGACGCCCCTGCCGCTCGAGAAAAATCATCATTATAAGTTGGTCGACTATTACTCATCAGTTTGTACAGCCTACTTAGCTCTGATAGTTTTCCTTTCAACTACGTTATATATGCCACAACCGTGATTTTTTTCAGACATCCAAATACCACCATTTAGCTGGCAGGGGGGGGGGGACACGTGACTCTAACAAAAAATAGCACTTTAAAGCTTAATATTTCACAAACGCATCACTTAATCAAAAAATGGTTTTAACAAACCCACAATGTTTTTTTAAGACCTATTCAACGATATGCCGCACCATGGGGTACGCAAGAAAAAAAAATTACATCCCCACTTTACGAGTAGGGGAGGTACCCTATAAAAAAATATATTTCAAAATTTTATTGTACCACTTTGTCAGCGTAACTAATATGCATATTCATGCCAAATTACAGCTCTCTAGACTTAAGCATCTCCGAGCAATAGTGCGGACAGACGGACGGACGGACGGACATGGCGAAACTATAAGGGTTCCTTGTGGACTTCGGAACCCTAAAAACGAGTAGAAAGAGGATAGCCTGGTATGGATTGGTGGAACAGGCGTTAATTAGTAATATCGCGTTCCTATTCCATGGATAACTTACACATAATAATGACAGCACCATAGCGGTCCTGCCGCCCATGCTGTGCCCCAAGACGGAGACTTTGGACAGCTCTAGTTTCTTAAGCAGCTTCATGACATCGTGCGCCATGTGTATGTACGTGTGCTGCGAGGAGTGCCGGCTGTCCCCGTGGTTACGTGCGTCTACGCTTACGACCTTTCTACCCGTCGTCCGGTGAATGGCTTTGCTCATGCTATTCCAATTGTTCTTCGACCCCAGCAATCCGTGTAGTATCACCAAAGGAGGCACCCCCGACTCTGCACTTTCCGTGCTCTCGTAAGACGCGTAAGACAAATCTACAGTTTCAGAATTTTCCGACGTAAACGTCGCCTGTTCGCGTATCGTTTGAGGAGATATTTTCGGACATATTCTTAGGAAATGGCGTAAAACAGTGGGCTTAAACCTGTTTATCAACATTTTTGAGACTATTTTGGAAACTAAAATAATTTTTTAACACTAAATAATTTTTGAAATGACATTTTTTAGGTGGAAAAATCTAAATTATCGAAATATGTCAAAGTCAGAGTGACATTTGGATGACATATGACAACAAAGACGGAAAGCTATTCCGCGTACTGGAAAAAATATCGTGACCTATATTGTATGTACGACGAATTAAGAACAATTACGAAAAATAAAGACGAAAGATAGAGTCTGACCAGCGAGTCGTGTCACAAGCCATTTTTTAAAATTCTTCATATGGCAACTATTGGCTGACGTACTTGCTGTCAAATTATTTGTAGTTGCCCTGTCACTGTGCCTTTGATTTGGAAGTTGAAAACGGTTAAAACGAAATACAATGAGTAAAATCGTCGCTGCTCCACGCTATGTGCGAAACGCCCAAATCCAGCTGGACCTGAAATGGCAAGGACTGGACGCGTTCATCGGCAGCCTCGCGCGCAGGATGTTCGTCCGCGCCGACCACTCCTCGCATCCTCTGCTGCAGGGGATTGCGCCTCTGCACGCCCGGCCACCTGACAGACGCACCCGAGCCCTACCGAGGGAGCTCGCACCGCCCCAAGAGCCCACCTGACATCCCAGGTACCCACAAAGCCGCAGAAAGGCCAACAATAGACTCCACCACGACGCAGAAGTCCAACACAAAGCCATGAAGGCATAGCCCCAGGACCAGTCCTATCTCAATAGGCTGCGGACGAAACTGCTGTAGAGGGCCCCGCCCTGAACAGCCACCCAACACCACACGTGGTGTAAACTGATGACTCGAACTGCTGCAATGAGTAAACCGATTAAAAGCAGTGTTAGAAGCATGTTATTTACAATGATTTGTAACCACAATCAAGTTAGAAGCGATGAAAATGATACATTCTTGAAAAAGAAACGGATACTGGATGAAATTATTTCGCATTGCGGTAAGTTGAGTGACCGACTTTGATACTTTTTTAAATGGTATTTTTATTCACGAAGAACTACGTACTTGGTTTATGACTAATTTGAAACTTTCATTTTGTTTTTAGGTCGCGTGGATGATTTAAATATTAAAGCTATTGAAAAATTGGCAAAAGAACTCGAAGTAGTGATTACTGAGGATAATAAATCAGAATCTGCTTATTTGGCGAAAATATCGACCATGACAGGTAATTCTTATTCTCGGTTATAGCTATTTTAACCCGAGCAAAGCTCGGTCGCACAGGTACCAATAATATTAGTGATCAACAAAATTCTTTAATCTTTCAATTTTTATTGCCTTGCCCTCATTTGAAATGTTATCTTTTTTAGGAGTAAGCATTAGAACATTGCGCAGAGTTAAAAAAGAGGGTTCGATTAATCAAGGCGAATGGAATACGCCAGGGAAAAAACGTCCCCGCCAACCAACTGTGTCAGATTTAGATGGTTTTGACATATCAGCCATTCGTAATAAAATAAATGAATTTTATTGTGTCAAGAAACAAGTTCCTACTCTAAGAACATTACATGCTGACCTTAAAGAGTCTATCGGATTCTCAGGATGTTGTGAAACACTGAGGAAAATTTTGCACCTGAATGGATTTCAATTTAAGAGAAATATTGAAGAACGGTCAATTCTTATGGAAAATTTCGAAATATCTGGTTGGAGACAAAGGTATCTCAGAAGTATTCAAGAAAAGAGACAAGAAGGAAAATTGATTGTGTATATCGATGAGACCTACGTACATCAAAATTACAGACCAAAAAAGTCATGGCAAGGGCCTTCTACTTCTGGTGTAGTGGATAAAATTTCTCAAGGAAAAAGACATATTATAGTGCATGCTGGATCAGAAAAGGGCTTTGTCCCAAATGCTTTGTTAGTATTTAGTACAAAATCGAAAGCTGCAGATTATCATGACGATATGAACAGTGCAAATTTTTTGAAATGGTTACGTGAGATGTTGATCCCAAATTTAAATGAGCCTAGTGTGATTGTGATGGATAATGCAAGTTACCATGTCACACAAATAAATAAACCCCCGACGATGCAGAATTTGAAGGCCGATATTCAGAAATGGCTCAGTGAAAATAATATTCCTTATCAAGAGTGTTTTACAAAAGCCGAGTTGATGTGCCTGGTGACTGAAAACAAAGTTAGTCCTGTGTATGAAGCAGAAGAAATATTGAAGGAGCATGGTCACGAGGTAATTAAATTACCTCCCTACCATTGTGACCTTAATGCTATAGAAATGATTTGGAGTCTGGCAAAACGAAGAGTAGCCAGTAAAAATATAGGTTTACCTGGTTCTGAAACCGAAAATTTAATTAGAGAATGTTTTGCAAGCATTACATCAGAAGATTGGAAAAGGTGTACAGATCATGTAATCAATGTAGAAAATAAATATAAAATTAAAGACAAAATTGTAGACACTGAATTAGCTCCATTTATTATACAGGTCCGTGAAAGTGAAGATGATACCGATGATTCATTATCAGGTATCGAATTTCTAGATTCTGATTTTAATTACGATTCATAATTAAATAAGTAATTAATAAATTACATCCTTTTATTTTCCCTCTAAATAAAATGGTCTTTGAAATGGACGTCGGTCTTGCACATGCCATCAAATTTTGAGGATTTCCTTTATTTCCTCATAGACTCCAGTTTTGACTTCTGAACTAAATGATATATCACACTATTGAAATATTCCAAGTATCAAATCTATTTTCTCCTCTATAAGTATATAATTTAATGTGTTGCCCGTAGCAGTTTTTTTGAAATTGCCGCATTTTTTTTGTGACACGACTCGCTGGTCAGACTCTATGCCGCCATTATTCAGTATAATGGCGGCACATTAAAAAGATAGTGGAAATAAAACATTTTGATGTTGATGCCATCGTCATGTGAAAATTTGACTAGCTTCTTCTTTCTCACCGCGACTTCAACCGCGTGAAATTCGGCTAGAGCATAACCATTTTCAACGTTCAACCCCCTTTTTACCTCCTTAGGGATGGAATTTGTAAAAATCGTTTCTTAGCGGATATCTCATAGTAACTATGGAGTGTGGAATGATAGTAACTATTAGTGTGCCAAAATGCCAAACAGTCCGATCCGTCCACTAGTTTGGGCTGTGCATTGATAGATCAGTCAGTTAGTCAACTTTATATATTTAGAGTAATGTGATGTTACAAGGCTATCCTATATTACCTACTTGATGTTAGGGTGCGTACAGCTCTGGCTCGCGAACGGTTCGCCTTACGTGTAGAATAAATTTTCTAGTTACCTACTTTGACTAATAAATCAAATGAAACTAATATTTTAATAAAATTTATTGGACATAAATTAAGAGTGGAGTATACCTACATATGGAGTGAAGAGCCTTGGGGGAGGCCTATGTATGTTCAACAGTGGTCGTCTATCGGCTGATATGATGATACCTACATAAGTATGTCATTATTTCGCTAGAAATTCGCTGACCAAGCGAAAAAAAGCATTTGGATCTTCCGCATGGACGTTATGGCCTACGCCTTTAACGTATGTTAGTTCAGCCTGAGGAAACATTTTACGTATTCCATCAATATCTCTCGGCCTGTAAAAAAAAACAAATTGACAGTCATAGGAAAGGTAGGATATTAAATTAGAATTCGATCATTTCTGCTCATAAGGCAGTTGTCCGTTTCGGAATAACCGGCACAAAATGGCCCGAGGAGAAAAATGGAGCCGGCGGAAACGGGTGGCCAAGTTTTAAAAACATCTGCTAAACGAAATGATATTGACGAGGAAGATTATTAAAGGAAACAAGTAGACTTTAGAGAATACTCAGTAGGTAGTGTTCGCGTTCGTTTAGTATTTGCCACAACAAAGAGACCAAGTTAGTTTTAGGAATGTGGCTTTGAGATAGGAACATGGCTAAGAAGCATAAGTATAAAGAAAATTTTGACGGTTTGTATGGTGGGAAAAATCTATAACTTACGGTATATAGGGCGACTGATCTCCACCGATGAACAAAACCTTGCCCGAATATTGCTTGGTCTTTAGTTCGTCAGGAAACGTTGCGATGTCTTGGAAGTGGTTCTTCAACGCGTCTAAATTGCACATCCAGCCTATCTTTCCATCTCGCTTGCCGATGTTCATCAGGATGAACTGCAATCCCGCGGGGTTATCGAACATGCCCGTACTCATTAGCTTTTCTCTAACGTAACTGCGTGCTTTGGTTACATTTGACTGATGTGCTTGAAAGTCTACGCTTTTCATAAGCTCTATGAGTTTTGGGAAGTAATCACTGAGAATGCCTGCTGTTGAGACGGGTGAAATATCAACCACTACGCAGCTATGAACCTTTGAGGGCTAAAATAAAATAAAATAACTTACGTATTAGGCATCTATGTAAACCTAAAACAGTTATGTTTGCGTGTGTAGGTAATGTTTTAGTTTAGTGAATGGAGTGAAGATAGTTCGTCCTTCGTCAATTATGATACATACTCGTATTTATATTGTCTCAATGGATGGAGTTTATTAGGTGCTAGGGTACCTGCCTTATACAACTTAATTTATGTGAAAATTTTGCTAGGTATAGGTAGTCGAACAGCTTCCGTCAGAGAAACCAAGATTAAATTTCGCGTTGTGATATTACCCTACCCGTGGTATACAATATGATTCATTCATATGGTACTTATAAAAAGTTTCGAAAAATATGTTCAAACTTTGTTGGCATTGGACTTACATACCAACATACCTCGGTGAGTGCCAGAGCCATCGTCGTCCTGCCTCCCATGCTGTGTCCGATAAGGACCGGCTGCTTCAAGCTCAATTTGTCTATTAGCTTGGAAACATCAGAGGCTAGTTCCGGATAGGTATGGTTGCTGTCATGCGGGCTTTCGCCATGGTTCCGGATGTCTGTTGCCACCACCCGCCTGTTAAGGGCCGCTATTCTCTTGCACATGCTGTCCCAGTTCCTCTTTGAACCTAGAAGACCGTGTAGAACTACTATAGGAGGACCTCCGCTCTCATTCTCCCCGTGTATTTTGTGCGCTAAGTCGAGAGCAGACCGCGAAAACACTTGAAGGGTTGAAGCTCTTTTTAGTAACACGCAACAGTTTTGGAAGCAAAGCAAAGCCGTCATAACATCGAAATGTTCACCAACTTGTACTGCGATAGAGTCAAGCCTATCCTGTGAAAAACTATGATATAAAGGCACGGGAACTTTAAACAGACCATGCTTTCCATTGATAAATCATGTTGCCGAGCGATTGGAGAGTAAAAGGAGAGTATAAAGTCGGAATATTGACATGATATATTGACAAACGTTGTCATGTGTAATTCGGTATTATTATCGTATCTATGCCTTAAACAGTAATTCGAAAAGGCAACTGTTTCTTTCTTATACTATTAATATGAATAGCTCCGAGATAGCTCCTGATTGAGGCGGTATTTTTGATAAGAGGTTATGGGTACCGCCACAGATTACTTGGACTAAACGGGTAAATAATCTGTGGTACGGGTACCGCTAGTTTTGGATTGGTTTCCTTCCTCAAGAAAAATCAGAAGCCGTGTATAGACAAAGCGTTTATTTCACGAATAGGTCCGAAAGAATTCTATGGCGAGCTGCATGAAGGCGTGCGTATCGTCGGCGTGCACGTGGTGGCCGGCGCCCGGCACGAACTTGACCACGGCGCGCGGGAACGAATCTACGATGCCCGGAAGGTCGTCCGCCCTGGAAAAAACGTCGTATTACACCGTCGAGAATTGTTTTAGGGATGATAAATTGAAGATACGCTGGAAATTCGACTATTTTCTACAGCATATAGGTAAGCTACACATAAATATTATAGGCATAGTTCTTAGATTAGTCCATTTTGGTCCTTACAGCCAGATTTTCACGACCATCATCAATGTCATCATATCGAGAGACCGTATTGTAATTTACAAGTCTGATAATACCTACAATTAGATTTGCTGAATATTGGAAATGAAACCGGCTGTTGAAACTTTCTTTAAATTATTTTTTTAGTATACTTATGGAATAATATTTTTAGGAGTTTTGACTAACTAACAAAATATTAACTTTTTGTTGATCCGCGTACCTAAGTAGGTAGCGTAACATCGAGACATTAACTAGGCTAGACATGCTATGGTCAGCTTTGTAAAAATCAAAATTAAAAATAATTTATTAAAATTTTATACATTTAGCTTATCACAAGGTCGTCGGGGACCACTTCGAAAGTAAATATACATATACACTCCGTAAACTTACGGAATACACTCCGACTTTTGCCCGCCGATGAACAAAGTCGGCCCATCGTACTGTTTCTTCCGTAAACTCTTCGGAAAGGAAGCTATGTCATTGAAATTTTTCACAAGCACCTCCAGGTTGCACATCCATCCAATTGTCCCGTCGGGCTTCACATTAACGTTCTCCTGCAAAGCCTTCATGAGAGAGTCGTGCATAACAACATGTTTCAACTGCTTTTTAACGTCCCTCTGGGCCGTGTGCACTTTTTTGTGATTCCATTCGATTTTCAGCATTTCGTTCATCAGATTTGTGTAGAACTGTATAAACTTGGGGCAAGTGGAGACAGGGGACATGTCCACCACGACCAGCGCCGCGACTACTGATGGCTGCGGAAGAAGGCAAGATTAAAAGGTAATTTGTGCAAAATGTTTTGTAGAAAACTAAAGAAATACAAGCTCCGTGGTGGCCTAGTGGTCCGATCACCGCCTCCGCCTCGCATGCATCCCTGAGTTTTCTTATGTGCGAAATTCAATTTGAATGTACCACTGAGCTTTTCGACCAAGGAAAACATAGTGATGAAACCTGCACAATTCAATTCAATCATTTATTCAGCAAATTGATCACATAGAGGCACTTTTACACGTCAGAAAAATAATTTACCAGACACGCACATCTGCGAAAGTAATTCAAGGATGTGTTTAAAGTCCCCAATCTGCATCACTTGGCCCGCGTGGGGATTGTCGTGATAAGAGGCCTTTGCTCAGCAGACGGACGTAAATGGGCTGTTGTGGTGGTGGTGGTGGGTGGATAGAAATAAAAAGGAAAACCAACTCCGTGAAAATATGTTAAATTGTTCACATTAGAGGGAAAACATGAGATAGATAGTAGGTAGATACACGGTGAAAATTAAAAGTATTAAAACTACAACCTCTGAGCTGCCCATTCTCCAAAACAGTCGAAAGCAAGTCGTCTCTTACGACACGCGCAAGATGAGGAGGGTAATTCTTTTATCTGGTTGATATAAATAAAAATCACCTCCATGAGCGCAACGCACATCGCTGTCCTGCCGCCCATGTTGTGCCCAATCAGACTGACACTTTCCACCTCCAATTTCTTGACCAGCTGCAGGATATCGGCGGCCTGCTCCTCGTACCGGTGGGTGCTCGTGTGCGGGCTCTTCCCGTGGTTCCTCAGGTCCACCGTCACCACCGAACGCTTCATCATCTTCTCTATAGTCTTCGCCACGTTCTTCCAACCCCTCTGTGAACTCAACAAGCCGTGGCAAATTATAATCGGTGGCTTGTGAGAATCATCATCCTTCCCCGAGCCATAGATCTTAAACGACAAGTTAACTACGCTACTTGCACTTCTGTGCAGTTTGATCGGTCCGATAATTCGCAATAAGTGTGTGAGTGAGTGTGTATTCATTCCATTATATTAAGGTTTACAATACGATTGTATTTCTCTGTTGCAAATAAATAAAATAATGTTGTGATCTAAGGTTGTGATTGATTATATGTCATTGTCAAATCCGCGATGTTTACATTTACAACTAGTAGGTATCAGTTGAGTATGTGCAGCAGGAAGGTCGTATATTACCGCATAATACCTAGCTAGATAAGAGGGGAGGCAATAAGTTTTTTTTTCTAATTTTCTTCTCATAAATCGTAACTTGGTGGAGTTATTTGCCTACCCCAATGAGAAATATGCGCGAGTTTATGTATCTATGTAATCGTAAAAAATTTGGTATTGGTGCCTTCTTGTATACAAGAAAAACTGTCCTAAGTAACTTGTTATTGTACCTTACCTTATAATGTATACACTATATGGTGTATATACACTATAACTATAATAAAATTACTTTAAGATCAAATATGTAAAAAATAAAAATAACGCCGATAGCTATTAGGAGGCGTATTTTATAAGTACCTAAGTATTCGTATTATGCATAAGTACAGAACGATAATACGGGTAATGCTTATCGTGAGTTTGTACTTTTAGCGAGGTTTTTAATTTCTGAACTATTGCAAAAGACATCAGGCGTAAATTAATTTTCCGTCCTACATCTTCGTATTAAAGTCCATTTTGCTTTCCAAGTCTTAAGTCGTTTACTGCATTTGAGTTTAAAGGCATCGTTATGATTTTTCACTATGAGGCCGCAGAATGAAGATGTCATCGGGTGACAGTACATAAATATTCATGCATTTGTAACAAAGGTCCCACTTACTTGCATTAACTAACATGAAATAACTTTGTCACCTCATAACTTTTCGCATGAGTATTAGTAACGGGGTGTCTTTCTATTAGAGTCCACGAAGTCATTCTATAGGGAACGGAAGATGAATCTCCTTATAGCTTTTCTGTTATTCGAGACGTCAAAAGTAACTGCTAAGTGAGCCACTCGATCCCAAAGTCCAAACGTCGTTCGGCGCGTAAAGTGTGATAGCTTAGTTAGCTGACTGCTGACCCCCGCAGTCCATGGAATGTATCGAGTAATTTGCTCGCTCGCAAAAATTGGGAGACGGCTTATCCTTATTTTGGGATAAGGGAAATCTTATATTCCTATTTATGGACTCGAATAAGGCCCCTGGGGCTATATTCGAAGTCTTAAAGTAGAGATCTCCCTGTTCCCTATAGGATGGCTCACGCGTCGCGTGAACTGCTCGTGAGCGATCCTATCCCAAGTAACATTTTGGCCCTATAACTTGAATTATCATCACTAAAAGGTCGAATAAACGTCGTATAAAGGTCTTAGCGGTGACTACCAGTTGTATAAAGGCGTTTGGGAACACATTCTTGCTCTATAAGCTAAAGAGCCAAATTATCCTATAAATTGTTGATGTAAAGGTTTATAGAACCATTTTATAGGGCTATTATAGTCAAGTGCTATAAAAACTTCAAATATAGTCACTAAAGAGCTATGTTACTGTATAAAAGTGATTGAAATCACCATTATGTATCTAATTTGCGCTATAAGGTTTCCGGGACAACCGCTATAAATCTTGAGTTTTAGCAGTGATGAACGTTCTACTATACAAGGATTTTACGATATTGTGGTTCCACAAATCACTCCTATAGTACATGGTCTTTAGTAGCCATAATGACGCCGTAATAGAGCGGTTTTGTTTTATAATCGATTTTTAGGACATTTTTATAGTACTTAAAAGTGTTCTAATTGTTTTTGAAACCCTATTATAGGCTCGTACGATAGTTGTGACTATGACTCTTTTATATGGCCGAAACTTTCTATAATGGAGTTTATAGATCCGTCATAGGATAAAGAACTCTAATTTTACTCAAACTTTGACATGACAGGAGTCGGTGGTACTATAGTGAGCCGATAAGACCCACGGATGTACTTAATGGCTCTAAAGTAGAAATGACTGTGAATTTAATTTTATAATATCAATATATTTTATTCAAAACTCAATTAATCGAGGGCGCATTGAAAATACTAAGCAAATCAAATACTATTCTATCAGTAAAACTTTAGTCGCACGTGCTTTTTGCAGCATTGATCGAAATATTAAATGTCTAAATAAGATAACATAAACTTACCACGATAGAATAGAACTCCTTTATATAATTGAATTATTTTTGTTGTCCATCAGTAAAGTTCACAGCAAAAACACACAATACCAAACTTTGCTGAGAAAGCGCCTCAATAGGAATCACGGATTCTACTATAGACTAAAATAGGACTATAACGGAATCAATGAACGCTACTACAGTATAAAAAAGCACTATATTAGCGTTACTGTGGCCCGTATGTCACTAAATTGTAATACGAGTCATCATTACATCACCTTTACAGACCTAAAACGTCACAACTAAAGCTGCTACGGTTCCACTATATCACTAAATGGAGATATAACTGCGCCAGATCGGCGTTACTCAACCTTCTATGGCCTCTTATAGGGCTAAGGTGGTGTTTTGAGAAATGTTCTATGGGCTACTATAGAACCAGAAATTGTTACTTGGGATGGAAACAGGGAGATCCCTATTTAAGGCCGTTCCCTGACCAAGCATCGTCAAATTGCTCATGTAAGATCATACTTTTCTAAGAAATGTTAAAAGTAAAAAATATGAAAAAAACATATGTTATATTTGTTTATATCCTTACATTGACAGCTTTCGTTACACGTTTCACGAAACTTCGCTCGATACATTTTAATTCCAAAGTAACCTCTAACTCGGACCTTTAATCCAAATTTACTCCAGTTTATTATATCAAACAGTGTAAAACTAAATATAACAGAAAAAATATCCATATTATATGCATACATTGACAGCTTTATAAATGCCATGTTTTTAGACGATATATTTATAGAAATTAAAACGTGTTAAATACTAACTAAATCGAGCGTTCTGTGCGTAGCGCTTTCTCTTTCACTCGTTGCACGAGTGACAGTGACGGCTGAGCTGGGTATAGGAACGGCCTTAAGACTTCGAATATAGCTCCTGAATGTCTGAAAATTACTTAAAGGAGATGAGTTTCTAGTTTCTCGATTCTCGATTATATTTTCTCTCGCAACCTTCTGAACAGTGATGGGTGGGTCACGTCCTGACAAACAACTGAGCCAATCTGGTCCTCAATGTATTTATACATTGTATTGGAATTTTGGAAGAAGAACTTCTGTTGTGTTAAGAGGGTTTATCCCGAAACTTGGCAACATCGCATATAGGTGTTAAATGTTTCGCTGTTTTTATTAATTTCTCAATATTGCTGAATTAAAAAGGAAGATATCATTCTATGGTTGAATGACTCGTCTCGTTTTATATTTGTTGGTTAGGTTAGGCATTCAAATGATATGATTACATTAAAATGCATGGAAACTGCGATAGAAAGTTTTCAAAAGATATTACTTCCATAATATTAAAAAATTGGTGCTCATCACACAAAGTTTGCCCCGAGCGGGATTCGAACCCGCGACAGTCGGAACTGAGGGCAGGGTCACTACCAACTGAGCCAAACCTGTCGTCGTATATCCCCGTAATTTGACTCATAATTATTTTTTAACTATGTGTGAAAATGAAAATGAAAATATTTATTCAGCAAATAGGCCAAATCTGGGCACTTTTTACCCGACTGCGCACCGCAAAGGAGGGTTATGTGTTTACCTGTCTATGTATGTATGTATGTATGTATGTATGTATGTATGTTTGTTCCTTTGTGGCACACTAGAGATCAAACGCGTGGGTCGATTTTAATGAATCATACGTCAATCGATTCGTCTGAATCGCGCGAGTGTCACTGAAGATATGAAATTAATCAAAATTCAAAATGGCGGCCACCAGACGCCATATTGTACAAAATAAAAAAATAAAAGTCAACCAACTATGGCATGTGAGGTATCGTTGAATAGGTATTTAAAAATCATTATTAGGTTTCTTTGACCATTTTTCAGACAAAAGAACCGTTTATGATTTATAACGATTCAAAGTTCCTTTACTAACCACGTAAAGTAGGTACCAGGTACCAGTAGTAAATCCGTTCGAATTAGCAACACAGGAAATAATCTAGATCAACGAGTCTTCAAGCAGGTCACGACGACTATAAAATAATAATAATGTTTTTTATAAATCTCAAACTTCAATCAAGTACGTACGCATGTGCAATGTAGTGTACCAGTAGCGTCATCTATCCGTTGACTTGAAGACTTTTAGGTTTCGTTATTACATTTAAAGTGTCAATAGTGTTATTTACCTACTTAATACAGTAAAATATAACCTAATTGTTATAGGTACCAATTACACTAGTCAGTACTCAGCGCTCGTAAATAAATAAAATAGCTACCTAATACTCTAATGTAGTACCAGTAGCGCCATCTATCGGTTGACTTGAAGAATTTTAATAGAGCCAGCGTTTTGAGCCGGGTTAAGGTCGGTTTTGGATGTCTCCGATCGATCGCTGCGGCTTGCGGCTGCGGCTGACGCGTGCCGGCGATGCGGCCGGTGTAGTATGGGAATTATGGAGACGTTTTCGTGGGTTGCGACTGACGCGTGCGGCCGACGGATGCGACAGACGCACGCGTCTGTCGCACTGATCCGATATGAGTTTCTATCATTTTTATAATTAGTAAATTAATAATTTTGGCCCACCTGATGGATAGTGAGTTTTGAAATGTATTCCGTCGGCTCGCCTGTTGGAAAGCAGGTAAAGTATATGTATAAATAAAGTGCAATCTCAAGTTATAAATTTTAATATAGGTACTTAGGTATAATTATAATTCTTCTTACGTGTGTTTGTCACCCTGCTTCTCCTAAACGACTAGACTGATTTGGATGAAACTTTGTGTGCTTATTTGAATGGCTTCCTGGATTAATTTAAAACACAATTGGACCCGGTAGGTGGCGCTGCAATCGCAAATATTTTTCTGTTGGTGCTTTTCTCAGTGACTGATTATGATCTTACGTAATGGTAATGGTGCGTTTACACGCTTGGCAAGCTTCGGTAGCTTACAGGTACCGGACGCAAGTATACGTTAGAATTACTTCATCATACTTTCGCATTTATAATATTATAATAATAATAATATATAAAATGATAGTTCTGAAAATTTAAAAGGCAAAACTGATTAAAATAAATAAATAAATAAATATCTTGGGACATTTCACACATATTGACCTAGCCCCAAACTAAGCAAAGCTTGTACTCTGGGTGCTAGACAACGATATAAATACTTATATAGAGAAATACATACATATATAAATACTAACATTCATGACTCGAGTACAAACATTCGTGTTCATCACACAAAGTTTGCCCCGAGCGGGACTCGAACCCGCGACCATCGGAACAGAAGGCAGGGTCACTACCAACTGGACCAATCCGATTGACTGATGTAACAACGCACAGGCCAAACCACCGGTTGTAGATATCAGAAAGTTAGCATGTAGGTTCCTTGGGGAGTGTAGGGGTGCACTAAGAGAGGATTGCTCGAAATTCCCACGGGAACGGAATTTTTACATTTTGATGTTCACGCGCGTACTAAGTCGCGGGAAACAGCTAGTAAATAATATATAATATAGACTAGCCGTTGCCCGCGACTTCGTCTCGCGCAGTTATAGACTTTCCGTACTCGATGATAACTTCGTGCCCGATTTAGATTAAATTTTGTACGGAGATAGTTGGATTTCGGAAAAAAGACATAAGCTACTTTTTATCCCAGATAAACTCATATGCATTCACGTCTTTGATTTCAACCTGTAGATCTTGTACTGTAAACGCGCCTAATCTTGTATGTTTTTAGGGTTCCGAAGTCCACAAGGAACCCTTATAGTTTCGCCATGTCCGTCCGTCTGTCCGCACTATTGCTCGGAGATGCTTAGGTCTAGAGAGCTGTAATTTGGCATGAATATGCATATTAGTTACGCTGACAAAGTGGTACAATAAAATTTTGAAATATATTTTTTATAGGGTACCTCCCCTACTCGTAAAGTGGGGATGTAATTTTTTTTTCTTGCGTACCTCATGGTGCGGCATATCGTTGAATAGGTCTTGAAAAAATATTGTAAGTTTGTTAAAACCATTTTTTGATTAAATGATGCGTTTGTGAAATATTAAGCTTTAAAGTGCTATTTTTTGTTAGAGTCACGTGTCCCCCCCCCTGCCAGCTAAATGGTGGTATTTGGATGGCTGAAAAAAATCACGGTTGTGGCATATATAACGTAGTTGAAAGGAAAACTATCAGAGCTAAGTAGGCTGTACAAACTTACGAGTAATAGTCGACCAACTTATAATGATGATTTTTCTCGAGCGGCAGGGGCGTCGGGCGGGCACGTCATACCACAGGCTAGCTAGATGCTAATAAGTCTTAGAATGGTACTGTGGGCATCCTCAACTTCGGAACCCTATAATTTGCGCGTGGCCCGACACGCACTTGGCCGGTTTTTTTTTTATACAAGCGATTTCAGAATCGCCTCTAACGTTTTGGATGAAATTTGGAATAGGTACCTGAGAAAACTCGGTGCGAGTAAAGCTTGGTCGCTAGATATTGTGCTGGGGTGTTACTGTACATAAGCTACAAGGAACTACCTGGGACCGAGCTGTGGTTGATTTAGGTACACGCATTTTTGCGAAGGGTCAGGCTTATGTAGCTTTGAGCCGGGTCTAAAGCATTGAGGAATCTAAAGATGCCTACAGTCGGGACCCATTTAAAATCTAGGGTAAAATGTTACAAATAATGGGTCCCGACTGTAGGCATCTTTAGATTCCTCAATAGCAATCAATATTTGATTTATGTTAGTGTCGAACATGAAATTATTTCCATGGTGTATTTTCTCAGTAGGTACGATCGCCATTAGACGTAATATGAGCAAGCAAGAATGATCAGAAATATCTGAGCATGTAGTCTAACGTCTTGACAGTAAGATCGTGTCCAGATATTTATGATCACATTGTTCGCTACCATATATCTGATGGCGACGGTAAATATTACTTAACATAATCCTAGCTACTACTGAACTAAGTAATCTTGTTTTTTTCTTTTTAGTTTTTTACGCAGTCGGGTTTTTTGTTTTTTTTAATTAACTTTTTACACGTCACTTTTAAATGAATTTAACAGAAATGAATTTACCAGCGCTTCCTAGACCCATTGCTTGAGAAGAAGCGCCGCAACAAACTCAGCAGAAGGCCTTTTTTCAAGCGTTTTTGTGTAGCATATGTGTATCACATTTGGCTATTTGTTTTAATGTATGGACTTTAGATAGGTGGTGTAACGTTCGTTCATAGTCAACCATATTTTACAAAGATAGCAATAGTCGTGTTCCGACCTTTTTTCTTCAGTTTTTTAAAATAAGTTTTTTTAATTTGTTTTTAAATGGCGGGCATGCGAATGGACGCATATGACGTATTGGAAGCAGTGTGTTTTATTGTAAGTAACAAAAAATCGTTAAACGCAAGATTTAGATATGCTTTCTAAAGAATCGATATCTCTATGATTTGCGATAAGGTGTGGACTTTGGTAGCCGAAAGTCGGCGGGCGGCACGAGAGGAGTCAACAAAAGGTACCTAACGGTTTCATATGAATATAATAATTGTTTTTTCTAATGAACGTCAATCTGAATTGGTCTATAGAGGTACGAGCATCCTTACTTCCTTACTAACTAATATTATAAATGCGAAAGTAACTCTGTCTGTCTGTTACCTCTTCACGCTTCAACCGCTGGACCGATTTGGATGAAATTTTGGTATAGAGTTCCACACCGGGAATGGAAACAGGCTAGGTAGGTACATTTTATCCCGAAAAAACTGATAGTTCCCGCAGGAACGCGATAACCGAATTCCACGCGGTAAAAATCAGGTCGCTCGCGGGCAAAAGCTTATAAGGCATAAGCATAGGTAGGTAACTCGATCGCGCTACGTCTAGTAGCCCATAGAATCGATCGTAGCGATTTTCCTCTTTGTAAAGAAAGTGATAACGAATGCGTTAATGTTAATTGTGTTAATGTTAATGAATACAGTTCAAAGCGTGTAGGGAGCCGACGCTTAATCTTGCGGACTCGGTGTCTTGAGGAGCACGTCGCCGGCAGGTTAGTCGTTACTTGTCTATCTATACTACACTACTATAGGTATGTACTTATATCTACTACACTCATCAGTATGTGTGTGGTTTAACCCGAGAACTATTATTTGGATTGCCACGAAATTTAGTATAATACGTGTATTACGGATGAACATTAAAGGCTACTAGGTACACTATTTAGGTACTTATTATTTCGGAAAAACTGAAACTATTAAAAATGCGAAAGTAACTCTGTATGTCTGTCACCTCTCCAAGCTTCCGAGTCGTGGGAAGGACATAGTTACTTTTTATCCCGGAAAAACGCAAAGGTAGCTCCCGCGGGAAGGGATAACAGAATTCCATGTACTTAATATCAGAAAAATAAATGGGTTCATTTCATGGGATTCATTTAAAATACATATATGCGTTTTTCCGGTATAAAAAGTAGCCTATCTATGTCCTTCCCCGGGAGTCCTAACAATCTACTATATAAAAATAAGTCGGGTTTTCCTCCCTGACGCTATAACTCCAGAACGCACGAACCGATTTCCACGGTTTTGCATTCGTTGGAAAGGTCTCGGGCTCCGTGAGGTTTACGGCGGTACGAAATCCGCGGGGTCAGCTAGTTTTCATATAAACCATAATTTCGTCTTTTAATCGGCCCAGCGGTTCAGGCACTAGTCTCACCAAAGCGATTAGCTATCCACTATTTTCTCACGCAAGAAACGAACAAAACTCAAAAGATATAAATGCCTTTTGCTGGCACAGAATCTATACTAACTTTTGTTGCCTTTCTTGAGCGCGAAAATAGTTGGTAGCTTCTTGCTCATCGTCCATCCATGGTAAGATTTGGAAAATGCATTGTCTAACGAAATACCGCTGCAGTGTCTTAAAGAAGAAGTAAAAAAGAAGAGGTAACAGACAGAGTACTTTCATATCTATCTAAATATATAAAACTCCAAGGTGACGACTGACATAGTGATCTATCAACGCACAGCCCAAACCACTGGACGGATCGGGCTGAAATTTGGCATGCAGGTAGATGTTATGACGTAGGCATCCGCTAAGAAAGGATTTTGATAAATTCCCACGGGAACGGAAACAAAACGGGATTTTACATTTTAATATATCTGCGCATACGAAGTTGCGGGAAAAAGCTAGTTTATAATATAAGTACTTATTAATTATGCAAATTAAAAGACGCATCATTGACTGCACAATGCAAGTTTACTCGGTGAGAGAATCGCATTGGAATGAGGGAAATACTTAAAACAAGGAAATTTACGCATATTATATTTTATGCCTCACATTAGAATTGTTTATATTTGCATGGCAGCTTCCTGCAATTGGCATAATAACCAGTTTTAGACTAAAGAAGCAGCAGTTTATAATTATCTTCTACAATCATAATAACAGAAAATACTGCGCTCATTCAAGTGCGTAAATAGGGATATTCCCGGGACCCCAACTATCTCCATGCCAAATTTCATCTCAATCGGTCCAGCGGTTGAAGCGTGAAGAGGTAACAGACAGACAGAGTTTTTTTCGGATTTATAATATTAACTAGCTTCTGCCCGCGACTTCGTCCGCGTGGAATTCGGTTATCGCGTTCCCGCAGGAACTGTACGCTATTCCGTGATAAAAAGTAGCCTATGTCCTTTCCCGGGACCCCACCTATCTCCATGCCAAATTTTATCTCAATCGGTCCTGCGGTTGAAACGTGAAGAGGTAACAGACAGACAGACAGACAGAGTTACTTTCGCATTTATAATATTAGTATGGATATATGGCTAGCCGTTGCCCGCGACTTCGTCACTTTATAGACTTTGTAGACTTAGAATTTGCGTATACCTTTGAGGTCACGAAGTGATCCTATAGAGAAGGGAATAGGAATCTCCCTCTCGGACAAACCTGTTATTCGAGACGTCAAAAAAGTGACTTCTTAGTGATTCACTAGATCCCAAAATCCAAACGTCGCTTGGCGCGTAAAGTGAAATAGCTGAGCGAGACGCACGGGGTAAATGGAGCTTCTTGGAATTGCTCTGTACGAGTACTTCATTTGTTCCCTCGCAAAAATTTGGAGACAGCCTATCCCATTTGGGATATAGGAAAAATCCTATTCCTATGTATGAACTCAAATAATGGGGCTATGGGCGCCTGGCAGTTAATTGTTTATAGTTATAAAATGTCGTGTTTTTTTATCATTTCGGTATTTCCCACGAGAACGAAGATAACAAAGTACGTGTGGTTAGTTAGGTACTTACTGGAAACAGGAAAGGGTATTTCCTGTACTTTCTGATTTATTTCATACTAACTTTTGCCCGCGACTGCGTCTGCGTGGAATTCGGATATAGCGTTCCCGCGGGAACTATAAATGTTACTCGTTTTTCCTTGAAACTCTAACTGCTTATCTCCATATCAAATTTCATCTAAATCGATCCAGCGGTTTAAGGTTGAAGAGATAACAGACAGATGGACTAAGTTTACTTTCCATGGATGTTTGAATTTATCGCATAAAATACAACAAGGGGTCGAGTATTCCGGAGGTAAATGATCCATTCGAGAATTCACTATTTTTCTCGACTTAACCAATTTGGCTTTTATTTCCTGCCTGATTGTCTGACATAATGACGATAAAAATGACTGACAGAAACCTACGATTACGAAAAATTCTAGCAACCTACCTTAACCCTAATCTATACGGTATCGTATATAAACTGTTAACTTCCTAAACTGTAGATCATTGAACTTACCTACTACTTAAGTTAATTCGTAAGTAAGTTCAATGATTGAAATAAGTAGTTCATCGACTTCAAAATTGCGTTCACGCATGGAAATCGTTTTGAATATAGGTATTATACGTGTTGTTCACGTCACAATACCTATTTATAAGCTTAATGTCACATCACCTTTGGCCGTAAAGTGGGATTTTCTGCCCGCTACGCGGAGAGAAAATCTCACTTCTTGGCCAAGGCAAGACGTAAAACTTTTGATAAACCACGGGCGGTAATTCGTAAAGCCCCAGATCGCATATTTATGGCCCTCACCTTCGGTTCGGGCCACAGAAACCTGCCATCTGGGACATTTACGAATTCACCACCCTAGGTCTGTAATGTACTATAAAATAACTTTTACATCACCCTTGGCCATAAATTGAGATTTTCTGCCCGCTACGCGGAGAGAAAATCTCACTTCTTGGCCAAGGCAAGACGTAAAACTTTTGACAAACCACGGGTGGTAATTCGTAAAGCCCCATCGCATATTTATGGCCCTCACAAACCTGCGATCGGGCCACAGAAACCTGCGATCTGGGACATTTACGAATTCACCACCGTAGGTCTGTAAGTACAATTGTATTTTTCAGAAGCCGGGTCAGAGAAGAATGGGGACTATTATCCACAATATCAGGCAGTTCTATCACTACGTAAACAATGACTTGGCAGGTGGGTGTTTGCAATGACTTCCTTTGGATAAAGGTTCGGTTCCATCCAAGTTCCAACTACTACCACATACTAAGTATACGGTGGACGACAGGTTCGATTAGATAGCGTGAATAGATGTTTGGACGTATAGAACTTGTCAACATATCAGCCGGGATCGTTACAATTAATCTTACTTTGAATCCCTTCTCGACTGTTGGACTCCCAATTTCGTATATTTGGACGAATGAGATTGAGCGTAGCCTTAGAATTCGAATTTGACTTAATATATTTTACACGGGTGCCATCTATCTGGCATAATTCTTTTTGTCCGAAACTGTTTACGCATAACAGGCTTCGCATAATTTATTTACGCCGAATCTTGACTTTGCCGAATTTTTATTAAGCATAAATCTTAATTGTCCTAATACCCATTCCCGACATGTTTACCCGAATATTGTGTTGGCATAATGTTGACATGGCCGAATTTTATTATGCATAATATTGTTTGGCATACTAATAATTATTAGTCTATCAAAATGGCCTAACAAAATTCTGCTAAATTTAGCAGAATTTTGATAGGCCGAAATATTGTTCGAATTTATGTCCGAAACAACAATTAATATAGGGAGCGCCAAAGTTCACATAAAATTGCTAGTCCGAAAATTGGAAGTCCGAAAATGTATGTCATAAACATAAGCCGACTCGCATAGGTTAGGATAGGTTATTTATTATATATAAGTAAACGACATTATCAGTTAAAAAAATCCCCCCTCCCCTTATTTAGATAATCATCGATGTTACACAGGATACTCATTTGATTAAATCGGCGTAAATAAAGGTATACGAAAGTAGTTTTCGGCGTAACAAATTTCGGCGAAAGTAATTTTCTGCCTAAATAATATTCGGAATCCGAAAATTATGCGTGAATACTATTCGGCGTAAATAGATTATGCGTAATAGAATTCTATGAAAAATCGTTATGCGAGATTAGTTTCGGCGAAAAAACACTATTATGCCTATACTGATATGCAAAATCGAATTCTGCCAAAAAAATATGCGTAAACAAGGGGAACCATTTTACACAGATCACGGCACGGCTGGTCATAAGTAAATGCTCTTCTAATATCGGCGTCATGTCGATGGAAAGCTATGCAACTGTATCGGATCGTCGAATACGTGCGTGAATGAATATTAAATCCCTCGCATTATTAACTTGAGTTCAGAGGTCACACGAGCGGCCGTAAACCGCGAGCCACGAGGAATTCTTGCATTTTATGCATTATATGTATGTATACATTGACCTGTAATTAATGACGACATGCAATATGTACCGTGACAAACACGTTACCGTTATTATTTTTTGCTCCGTATAAAATTATAAACTATTTATGTAAGTTTAGTAAGTAAAGCTAGGCTTAGTAAGTATTTGTATAAATTTAAGTAAGTTTGCACATTCATATGTTTGTGACAGTTAAGTACTTTAAATTAGAAGCGTTTTATTCTGGAGCCACCTAGTGATTTGAACAAGTTTACCTACATTACTTAAACTACTACTACTATAACAGCCATTTGCGTCCCACTGCTGGGCACAGGCTTCCCTCATCATGAGAGGTTTTGGGCTATAGTCCCTACGCGGGCCCAGTGCGGATTGGGGACTTCACACACATATTTGAATTACTTCGCAGATGCGTGCAGGTTGTTTTCCTTCACCGAAAAGCTCATGGTAAATTCAAATTGAATTTCCCACGTAAGTAAACTTAGAGGTGCGAGCCGAAACTAACCCCCGACCCTCGGCATTAGAGGCGGTAGGTCGAACCACTAGGCCACCACGGTTTTTTTTAGGGTTCCGAAGTCCACAAAGGAACCCTTATAGTTTCGCCATGTCCGTCCGTCCGTCCGTCCGTCCGTCTGTCCGCACTATTGCTCGGAGATTCTTAGTTCTAGAAAGCTGTAATTTGGCATGAATATGCATATTTGGTACAATAAAATTTTGAAATATTTTTTTATAGGGTCCCCTACTCGTAAAGTGGGGATGTAATTTTTTTTCTTGCGTACCCCAAAGTGCGGCTTATCGTTGAATAGGTCTTAAAAAAGATTGTGGGTTTGTTAAAACCATTTTTTGATTAAGTGATGCGTTTGTGAAATATTAAGCTTTAAAGTGCTATTTTTTTGTTAGTCACGTGTCCCCCCCCCCTGCCAGCTAAATGGTGGTATTTGGATGGCTGAAAAAAATCACGGTTGTGGCATATATAACGTAGTTGAAAGGAAAACTATCACACCTAAGTAGGCTGTACAAACTTACGAGTCATAGTCGACCGTATAATTTGCGCGTGGCCCGACATGCACTTGGCCGGTTTTTTTGTATCGTACTGACTGGTTCAATGTACACTTTTCTGCAGATCCTCGTTCCAACGACTACTTCCTGGTGTCGAGTCCGGTCCCCATCCTGCTCATCATGGTCGCGTACCACCAGTTCGTCAGGAAGTGGGGGCCCGCCTTGATGGAGCACCGGAAGCCCTTCCAGCTCAAGAATTTGATCATATTCTACAACGTGGTGCAGATAATACTGTCGGGGTACATTACAATTCGTGTGAGTGTCCTCAAAAAATTACTTACCTACTTACTTCGCATGTTGGTTTCGGCCCGTTTCTAAGTATATCCAAAAAACGCCTCGTTTCGGCTACGGGTGGTTCAAATTTGACGTTCGCTTCATAGATAATCTGTCAAATACTAAGTAACCAAACCATCCGTAGGCACAACGAGGTGTTTTGTGATGCATATAGGAACCGGCAGCCGTATTAAACCCTGACTCTACTCTACCCTGTATTGGACCGACGGTTTTACCCTAAGCCGCGACATCGCTTTAATTAGTACTTAAGCCACACAAGATCTCTCGCCCCGCTACGGATGCTAACAAAAAGCCTGACAGCTCGCCAGTCGCCGGTCCTGTGTTGTCGCTTCCACTGGATTCCCGCGACCTCCATGAGGTCGTCGCTCCATCTTGTGGGAGGCCTACCGATAGTTCGTCTCTCGGCTCGCGGGCGCCACTCGAGAACTTTCTAGCCCCATCGGCCATCAGTCCTGCCCCGCCCACTGCCTCTTAACTTCTTTTTATCTTTGACCATTCCAGTGCCTTCTATTGCTGTACCTGTCGGGGTACTACAGCATTTGGTGCCAGAAGATGATCACAGACGAGACGCCGCTGGAGCGAACCGTCATCTCCCACGTCTACCTCTACTACGTGATCAAAGTCATTGACTTGCTGGACACGGTACATTGCATACTTATATTCATTCAAGTCATCTCGTTAGGGACACGCCACAGTCACAATTTAGTTCTTTTTTTTAAGGCAAGCTAAACATTAATTTCAACATTGAACCCCTATGGTGACTTTTCCTTGATGGTAGGTACTTACTGAAACTAGACGCCGTATTTAGATTACAAAAAAGCTACTGATGTATTGCCAGTAAAATGAAAAACTTTTGCATCGGTGAGTTTTAACTTTTCTTAACGCATTTACTGCCACCAACGCATATATGCGTTTTGCTGACTTTCCCGCAGTGCCTCGAACGCACATGTGCGTTGCAATGTTCCCTTAATGACAGATGTGGCACCTGGCGAAAGTTCGTAAAAAGAAGTGGCAGTGAATGCGTTAATAATGTACATAAGTAATTTATTTATGTATAGTTGTAAAGCTAAAATTAAATGCATATTATAGATGTTGAATGTGAACCCTACTCATCTAACCGCTGATTTATGGCATAGAAAAAGAAACCATTGCTGTGTCCAACTCTCAGAGCTGCTATTGATTTTCATGTTTTTTTTTATTTAGGTTTTCTTCGTGTTGCGCAAGAAATTCTCGCAGGCGTCGTTCCTGCACGTGTACCACCACCTCGGCATGTGCCTGCTCGGCTTCGTCGGCAACAAATACGTGCCAGGTACTCGAAATACTTTTCAGCGAATAAAGTCTTTCTTCAAACCACAATAGCTCATTTACGTCATATAGGACGTCTTCCGCATCGCAATTAAATACACTGCGGGCACAAGCCCTCTATTCGAGTCCACGGAGTGATTCCATAGGGAACGAAAAAGGAATAATAATAATAATATAAAAATGTTTTTTATTGCACACAAAAAATACAGTTTGGAATTTATACTTAAGTTAGCTTAATTATACTTATTTTATATTGAAAGTTCTCGTCTCCAAAATAGGCAAGGCCTGGGTCTTAAGGTGGGTACTGACCAACGTTACGAGGTGCATTCGTGTAGTCAGTACGTCGTGTTCGCGCGAACACGACGTACTGACTACACGAATGCTCGCTATGTAACATGTTACATTACACCTCGTAACGTTGGTCAGTACCCACCTTTAGAGACCATGGAGTTTTGATAATTAATTATCTATCACTAATATTACATACATATAATTTTTTTTATTGAGAAATGTGCGTATATAGACTCCCAAAACTTCTAAACTCCCAAACTAGGCAAAGCCTGTATCTTGGGAGCTAGAATAATTTCTTCAAACCACAATAGCCCATTTACGTCATATAGGACGTCTTCCGCATCGCAATTAAATACGCTGATGGGCACAAGCCTTCTATTCGAGTCCACGGAGTGATTCCATAGGGAACGAAAAAGGAATCTCCCTAAAGCGTCTCGGTTTATCTTGACAGGTTATTCAAGACGCGAAAAGTGATTGCTAAGTGAGTCACTATATCCCAAAGTCCAAACCCCTATGTATGGACTCGAATAAGGCCCCGGCCTCGTCTCATATTCACGAGAGGGATGGGTTAGGCCACTCACGGACCCAGTGCGGATTGGGGGCTTACACATATTCTTGAATTACTTTGCATAAGCGTGCAGGTTTCCTCACGATGTATTCCTTCACCGAAAAGCTGAGTACTAAATTAAAATTGAATTTCGCACATAAGTAAACTGAGAGGTGCGAGCCCGATTCGAAACCCCGACTCTGCATGCGGAGGTCGAACCACTAGGCCACCACGGCTTTTTTGAGGTAAATACTACTACTACTACTACAGCCTATTTGCGTCCCACTGCTGGGCACAGGCCTCCTCTCATCACGAAAAGAAAGAAAGAAAGAAAACATTTATTCATGACATTACACAACACACACACACAAAAGACAAAAAAAGAGCAACATTTATACAGAACAAAAGTGTTGTGGCCTGTCACGAAATGGTCCCAACTCAGCTTGTGCTAGCATTAAATGCCAGCGCTGGTCTTCCGTTGGGGCCATACAACAATACAATAAAGTTTATTTGATTTTATCATTTGTTTCCAGGTGGGCACGGCGTGATGCTGGGCTTCATCAACTCGGCGGTGCACGCCGTCATGTACACGTACTACCTGATCTCCGTGGTCCGTCCGCAGTGGGTGCGCCGCTGGTGGAAGAAGTACATCACGCAGATGCAGATCGTAAGTCCTAGGCATCTACAACTGGCCAGCAACAAGGAGATATAACTTGTGATTTACTTTTCGGAAAATCATTTGCTCAACTCACCTTGGATGACCAAAAAAGGTTGCCAGCACAAATAAAATCTTGTTTTTTTTTCTCAGTTGCAGTTCGTCCTCCTCATTCTACACTTCGGACACGTGCTGTTCGAGCCCTCGTGTGAATACCCCAAGTGGGTGTCGCTTGCGTTCCTGCCGCACAACATATTTATTCTATTTCTATTCCTAGACTTCTACTTTAAGGAATATGTGTACAAAAATAAACCTAAAACTAAGTAGTAATTTATTTAAATAAACAAAACTAAAACTTTATTTTATTTAATATTCTACAACATCGGCTCCGCACTCCTCCTGCTCCGCTCCTGCACTGCATGACTTTCAGTTTTGTATAACCAGTAGTTTCGGCTGTGCGTTGTCATCAGGCAGTCAGCAACGGAACTAAAGGAAGAGTTTTATCAATGGGTTTATCTATTTTGATTAGCTTTTAAAAGTATTAATAAGTATGGAGGGTTGAAGAAGACACATTTCACACTCAAGATCTGGGGGTACGGCAGTGCCTTCGCCAAGTCTAGCAAAAGCCAAACAGTGATTATATTCTCTTTGGGCCAAACACAAAAGAAAGTTATCGTCAAAACACAATTTTGACCTTTTTTTAATAGTAAACAAAAACGACCTTCGGACTTAATTCGGGCTTTTCTTTAAGCTCAATTTTTATCGTTTCGAATTTGACACACTACTCTCTCCATGGTGAAAGGTGTAAGCGTGTTTCGGAACGAATCTGTTTCTTTTTTGACAGAACTTGTGTATGGCAACACAAGCTGAAACGTCAATGTCAAAATATTCCATTACTATGGCTCTTAATTTCACTGTTGTTACTTTACGAAAGTGATTCTCAGCATTGTTATTTCGACGTTATTGCAAACGATCAGATTCGAGATTGATTTACTAAATAAAAACAAATGTGCTAAAATTAACAAAAGCAGAAGTTCTAACATCCTGTTTCTTGACAAATTGACGATATTGTTAGATATTGTTTTTGCATTGCATGTTTAACTGCGATTTGTTTTAATCAATTTATTAGCCATTAGCCTGTGTTTCGCCAAATATTGCAATGGCCGAAGATCCGAAACCCTCCAAGCCTGGTGAAACGGCGCTCAAAAACATGCAGCTACTGAAAACCGAGAGCAGTGTGTTTAAAGTTCCAAAAGTGCCTAAAAAGAAGTCTATTGAGAAGAAAAGAGCTCTGGTTTTAGACGAAGACGTATACGTAGAGGTAAAGCTAACTAGTAAACGTTTATTGTTTAATTCTAAAGTGATTTAAATATTAGTCAAGTTCATAGATTAAAATATCCTTTTGTTGAAATATGTTTATTATCACGTGTTGCACAATCGTGCAGTTTTCACACGATGATACAGTTCTCTGTTAAACATATCATACTAATTACTTAAATAATTTTCTGTTAAATATAAAATTGTCCTACACATACAAATTTTTAAGGAGAATAGACCAATTTTTCACCACTCAGTAATTTCAGTTATAACCACTCACACGCAGGAAGTTTTCCTTTATTACTTGCTGTATCGTTCAATACTGTAGTAGATCTACAGCCATAGTCATATTACTTTATGTGATTAAATTAATTACAGGTTTACACAACTTAGAAGGTGTGTGGATTAAGCTATAATAGACTCTGCGTCAAGGGCTTTAGTGGTTTGCCGCGCGCCTTTTTAGTTGTGTTGAGCTATACCTACAGTAATTTTTTCAACTGTTCGTTTTGAAAACTTGTCAACAGGGCATAGCAAAAATAATACAAAGGGACTTCTTTCCGGACTTAGAGAAATTGAAAGCTCAAAATGAATTTTTAGAAGCAACAGAGAACAAAGATTACTTGCGTCTGCGAGAACTCACTCAGAAATACAGCGGAGACCGTCCACCCACTGAACCATGTAAGTGTCAATTTAAATAAACCTAATCAAGTTTATGTTGCAAGTGAATTTTACGTTTACATCATGTGTGTAGTGTGTATTCGAAAAAATAGCTGCTATAATGTTCTGGACTAAATAATACTCTCATACGCTGCCTTCCGAATTGCACTCAAAGAGCTCACAGCACCTTGCATCCTTTTTCCTCTTGGGAGTTGACTTTCAAGAGGAAAAAGATGCAAGGTGCTGTGAGCGCTCTGAGCGCGATTCAGAACGCGGCTACAAGCTCACCATGATGGATAATTGGACGCATAAATTGAAACTCTGCAAACAAATACTGCCTGTCCTTTTCAGACAATTCGCCAGCTACATTCGATACTCCGGACGTGGAGCGGCCACGCTCGCCCTCCCATCCGCCGCGGGGCTCGAGCGTCGACCCCGCGGACGCTACAGCGGAGAAACCCAAGGATATCACAGACAATCACACATTAGGTTTGTATCTACGCATAACTGTAGTTAGGTACATAAAATTAAGATGTAATGTTGAAACTTAGTCCAATATCTATCTACTGGTCTATGTTTTTTATCTTATTTATAAAAAATGGGCATTAAAGAATACTCAAAACTTTTGTTACTAGACATAAAAGCTTACTTACTTATATATGCTTATTTTATAAATGGGAAAGTTACGATGGGTGTCTGTTACGTCTTCACGCTGAAACTGCTGGAAAGTGAAGCCGTGGTGGCCTAGTGGTTTGACCTACCGCCTCTCATGCAGAGGGTCGCGGGTTCAAATCCGGCTCGCACCTCTGAAATTATTTATGTGCGAAATTCAATTTGAATTAACCACTGTGCTTTTCGGTGAAGGAAAACATCGTGAGGAAACCTGCACGCATCTGCGAAGTAATTCAAGGTTGTGTGTGAAGTCCCCAATCCGCACTGGGCCCGCGTGGGGACTATAGCCCAACCCTCTCGTGATAAGAGGAGGCCTGTGCCCAGCAGTGGGCTGTAAATAGGCTGTTGTAGTAGTAGTAGTAGAAATTTGGATATATGACCTAATTTTGCCTGATTTGGCATCTTCAGTCCACTCACAATCTCTCATGTTTATTCTATTCTCGGTCTCACCTTATAAATACCATCAAAGTGTAATTTTTACCCGACTGCGCACCGCAAAGGAGGGTTATGTGTTTACCTGTCTATGTATGTATGTATGTATGTATGTATGTATGTATGTATGTATGTATGTATGTATGTATGTATGTATGTTCCTTTGTGGCACACTAGAGATCAAACGCGTGGGTTGATTTTAATGAATCACACGTCAATCGATTCGTCTGAATCGCGCGAGTGTCACTGAAGATATGAAATTAATCAAAATTCAAAATGGCGGCCACCAGACGCCATATTGTACAAAATAAAAAAATAAAAGTCAACCAACTATGGCATGTGAGGTATCGTTGAATAGGTATTTCAAAATCATTATTAGGTTTCTTTGACCATTTTTCAGACAAAAGAACCGTTTATGATTTATAACGATTCAAAGTTCCTTTACTAACCACGTAAAGTAGGTACCTACCCACCCAGTAGTAAATCCGTTCGAATTAGCAACACAGGAAATAATCTGGACCAATGAGTCTTCAAGCAGGTCACGACGACTATAAAATAATAATAATGTTTTTCATAAATCTCAAACTTCAATCAAGTACGTACGCATGTGCAATGTAGTGTACCAGTAGCGTCATCTATCCGTTGACTTGAAGACTTTTAGTATCGTTATTACATTTAAAGTGTCAATAGTGTTATTTACATACTTAATACAGTGAAATATAACCTAATTGATTATAGGTACCAATTACACTAGTCAGTACTCAGCGCTCGTAAATAAATAAAATAGCTACCTAATAGTCTAATGTAGTACCAGTAGCGCCATCTATCGGTTGACATGAAGAATTTTAAAAGGCTC
>OZ020292.1:3898786-3940274 GCA_963971205.1 Aethes cnicana
AAATATTTAATAGTACTACGTACAGAATGGCCACGGAATCACCCGCCTGAATCTAGCCTGCGGCAACTCGCGCCCAACTCGCCTTACCGTCATTTGTTTATTCCGGAGACGGTGAGTGAATAATTGGCCTGCGTAGTGGTACACACACATATTGTTTACAAGTGTACAGACGTCCTCGCACGCAGACATTGACACTTCATTCGAATTGTGTTCGAAATCGTGCTTTTATAGACCGTGTCCGCCGCGTGCTAGGGTGTATACGTTTACACAACTAAAGCCGCTGACGCAGAGTTTATTATTGCTTAACCCGCGCACCTCCTAAGTTGTGTAAACGTGTACACAACTAGCTAGGCCGTTAACCGATCCCATTGGCCGCAGTAAGGATAAGTATAGGTCCCGGCACGGATCTTGAGCGGTGAGCGAAAGTAGAGGGGATGTTTGCGCATGGGTACGTACGACTGAAGGGCCAATAAGCGTGCGCGCACGGCGCAGCGACCGCTGCGTCCCGCGCCCCTCCGCCTGTGAGACCTTATTTTCGACTTCTGCGCATCCAAGGCCACCGCTCAAGATTCGTGCCGATGCCTTTACCTACACATTGCAAAAAATATCACGTATGAAGTGATATATGTATTGGTTTGTGAGGGCCAGTTCTCCGCAACTGGTGAATCACCTTTATTATGTCACTAGTTACCGTGGCTACGTTCACCTGGGAAACTTTATAAAATTGCGATTTTGTACGTTTAAATCCACCAAATGTTTGAGTTTCTTTGCCATTTTCAATCCTAATGGGGCATTTTCTAAGCACCTTAGAAGTCTTATGTTGTAATAATAGTTTTTCTATGAAACTCCTCTCATTTTGTCCCCTGGACAACGGGACGGAGTAACAACAAGAAATACCTTGTTGATTGAGCCAATTGCGCCTATTTTATTTATTTATTTTAAACTTTATTGCACATAAAGAAAACTTAGTGTACAAAAGGCGGACTTAATGCCTTGAGGCATATATATTTTGCGTGGTTTTGAGCTGGCAGCGTTATTCCTGCCAACCCAGCTCCTGAAGGATGCCAGGCTTCCTTCCTTCAGGACGCTTGATGTTTCCGACGACTTCCAGTAGCGATCTCACGTCAGATATCTCAATAATATAATATCCAAAGTGACGTGGACTACATGAATTTTTTTTTTCGCCCTTCGTAAGTGCATAATGATTAATGACGCGAATTACAATAAAATAGCGAAAAGCCAAATGCGAATAACAAGTGAAATCGTCGACGCAAGACCTTGCCAAATATAAGAAATTCTACTATACCTTTACTTACATGTGACTGATAATAAAATGATAAAAAAATACCAAAACAATACTTATCTCTCACTTTATACGTAAGTATGTATACATATTTCTTGAAATAGAATAAACATGTTAAGTTGAGAAGATAGCGTTTAGTAAAGTTGAAACGAGACCATTAAGAAAATAAAAGATATAATTTATCACGGGCAGACTTGGTAATTTGACTACCGCCTCTCATGCAGGGGGGCGGGGGTTCGATTCCGGCTCGCACCTCTAAGTTTACTTATGTGCGAAATTCAATTTGAATTTACCACTGAGCTTTTCGGTGAAGGAAAACATCGTGAGGAAACCTGCACGCATCTGCGAAGTAATTCAAAGATGTGTGTGAAGTCCCCAATCCGCACTGGACCCGCGTGAGGACTATAGCCCAAACCTTCTCGTGATTAGAGGAGACCTGTGCCCAGCAGTGGGACGCAAATAGGCCGTAGTAGTAGACTTGGTAATTTTGGTAGGGCCAGGGCACAGACCAAATAACAATCAAATTGTTACCTGGTCTGAGGGCCGGAGACTCCTAGCCTCCCTTTCCTGAATCCACTTACTAACCCACATACACATTTATCATTATAAAACAAGAAAATGATGCCGCTAACCGGAGCGAACCCATTGACCTATGATAACATATGGACGAACAGTGCCTAACAGAATATGTCAAAATATATGGAGCCAACTGACATTAGAAAATACGTTCCAATATGCTAATATCGCCTTTTTATAGTATGTGTCAAGATAAATATTTTATACAAAAGTAAATCTAACACTATAAGACTTAAGTGTCAAATTTACTGAGCGTCAAACATGCCCGAGCTGTTCGGGCACCCGTTTTGACAGGGCCATTTTTCTCCGGCTGATTGTGAATCCTTACTTATAATAGATCAATGAGCGAACCTGAACTATCCTGATATTCTGAAAATCCTTTTTTTTTAGTTACAGATCAAACACGGAGCGGTTAGCTAGTATGTCGCCCGCGGCTCGACTGCTGGCAACAAAGCATTTACTATCACCGAGAATAAAGTTAACACCCAACGACATGGGGATCCTATCTCACGTTGCAACACCGAAGCGCACCACCCCGCACCGCCGGCCACTGGTGGCAACACCGAACTTCAAAAAGACCCCAAATACAAATAGTGAAATCAGTGGAACTCCGAGTTCAAACACCATAGAGAACAATCTGACTGATAACCTCCTGAAAATCAACCTCGAAAAACGGTCGAGGTGCACTGCGAAAGATTTCTTTAAATAACACAATTTGTGAATAGTTTATGGTTAATTTTTTGAACTGTTAAGCCAGTACAGTCAGCAGCAGAAGTAGATAAGCTGTCCGGGTGTTCAAAATGACCTACACACGCCCTTAACGTCTTAGGAATAAGGTCGTGTGTAGGTTATTTTGAACACCTGGACAGCTTATCTACTTCTGCTGCTGACTGTACAATAAAAAGAAGAGATGACTGATGCGTACTTAATGCAACTGGCTGATGGAATCCATATTGATATTATAAATGCGAAAGTAACTGTCTGTCTGTTTGTCTGTTACCTCTTCATGCTTCAACCGCTGGATCGATTTGGTATGGAGATAGTTGGAGTCCCGGGAAAGGACATAGGCTACTCTTTACTTTTTATCCCGGAAAAAGGCATACTTCCCGCGGGAACGCGATAACCGAATTCCACGCGGGCGAAGTCGCGGGCAGAAGCTAGTGATGATATATATCCGTGCAAAGAACTGATTATAATACCATCAATACCATCATCAATGGCGAAGTATAAGATTGTAATTTATTGTAAAAATAGAATAAATAAGTTAACAAATTCTCATTTGTTTTTATTGTATCATACATATGTTACGAGTATACAGGATGTCCCGTAAGTGGTGGATAATCCTGCAGCGCTAAATATACAATTTTTTTATGAGATATTCGCTCCTAAAGTGGTAAAAAGTGTGTCCCCCTACTAACTTTTGAACTATAGAGTGAAAAATTATGAAAAAAAAAATTAAAAAAATTGGTAGCGTAGTTTATGAGATAAGTATGCGATAATTTCGAAATAATTTCATTAGCCACGGAAACCTTCATATAAGCGAGTACGACTCGCTCTTGGCCGGTTTTTAATCGAAAGGTGGTATCTCGAATTGGTCCCATTATAAATGTGTATAATTTTGGCATCAATTTTGAAGACTCCAGTGATACGTGCTATTAAGGGCCTATGGGGAAAAATAGTTGAAGCTATGGAGGCGTGGCTTAGTCGTCGCGTCCCGCGCGTGGCGTGCTCCCCCGAGTGTTCCCACGAAATTCAAAACACCTACATTAATTCTGATTTTGCGCTAGTTTGGTAAATAAAGTAGATTTAAATACCGAAGTCATTACTTTCGGATTCAATGCAAAGTACGAAACAACAATGTTTGGAAACTGTAGCCGAACCGTGAAGGTTGTCGAAGTTTGAAGGCGGTTTAAATTTTTTAATTAATATTTTTTTCGTTTCCCAATTAAGTAGCGTGTCTACTTAATTGGGAAACGAAAAAAATATTCATCCCAATTAAGTAGACACGCCTGTCACATCTACATTTGTCAACTTTACTCCTTAGTTTTTTCCTATTAATTATGGAGTGTGGAATGTGTCTTGGTACTTTTACTTCAACCCTCCATACTATTAATCATTGGTCATGACATGACATGTCATGATTATACAAGGCATAAGTTGGTATTTAAAAAAAACTTATTTACAGCCAACATGACCCACCTGGGTTCTTGTTTATTAATATCTTCATACAACAATATGAAATGTCTTTTACCTACACCATAATCCAAATGCATTACATAATATACAAAACAAAGAACACTATTGAATCACTATAATTAAATATATACCTACACTTTATCTAGACAACACTAGATAATAAATAACATTACGCACTAAAAAATATGAACAACAATATAATCTACTTACTTAGAGTCAAACATTGTGGTACAGGGGCTCTATTAAATAGGGACAGGGAGATTCCCTATGGCTTCGCTCAAGCATCAAGGCGCCCAAGTTGTGACCGTCAAGATAGCGTACACCGTAACGATATCCAGGATCTGATTATGCAAATAAATAGTACCCTCGTAATATCTAGGTTAAAAAAAATAGCACCCTTTAACTTTTCGAAAAATAAGGCCGTTCACGGTGTACGCTACCGAGCGTCAAGCTGGCGTACACCGCGTGGATCTCTGGAACGGGTTGATTCTCGGGAATGATTTATAGCTCAAAAAATAGTACCCAAATAGTACCCTACGACCGTCAAATTTCACCACTCTATCTATAATAGAAACTTTAAATCTAGCTGCTTAAAGTTCCGTTGCAACGACGCGACGCGTGAGCGAAGCCATAGGGAATCTCCCTGTCCCTATTTAAGACTTCGAATAGAGCCTCAGGTTTACACAACATAGAAGGCGCATGGATTGAGCAATAATAGACTCTGCTTGAACGACTGAAGTGCTTGGCCGCGCGCCTTCTGAGTTGTGTCGTACTTAGGTAGGTACCTAACTAACTATTGAAAAATCATTTATTATCGATTTACAACTCTCTTTAATCGGCAAATTATTGCTTCGTCAACGTGATAATGATAACCACCCGTATACCACCGCCGGTATAAACGCTTTTTTCTTCAAAAATATGAAAGAAAAATCTAGAAAATATTATTTATGTAGCTCAAGAAGTAATCATTTTGAACACATGTTTAGCGTGGGAAAAGTTCGTCATTCTCGACCGAGAGCTTTTTGTTTCGTAACGCCTGTTTTTTGTGCACTGCCTAATGCACGTTATCCCTTAGTAAGTCTGTGACTAGTTCTTTCACCTTTTGAAATTCATCCATTCTTGTTACAATGGATGAATGGAGACTGGTACTTATAACTTGAGTACTGACTGATCATATGTTGAAGACCTGACTTCTGTCTGGGGCCTCGGGAAGCAGAGGAACGTCAAAACGTCACGGCGTATAAACTGAACTTTAAGTAAGTTCCTATAGCTATAGATTTAAATTTCAAATTGAGCCGTGGCGTTTGATATCCCCTGTTTGTTTTTTAGAGTGTCATTTTACGCATAAAATGCCTAACTTTTCGCACTTGCATTAAAATTTACTTTTATGTATATAATAAACAATCATCACCAAAACGCGCCCACAATGATACTCCACCAGGATTCCGGCGGTTTGGGCTTGTCGTATTCCGAATTCGGTTTCGGCTTCGTATCGTCAGTGGGGTCTTCCTTAAACATGTTCACGAACGAATTCTTAATTCCGAACCTGTAGAACGCTAAATACGGACAGTATTTCATTAAGATCAGGCTGAAGAGGTAGTTCCATTTGAAATATATCCTCCCGAGGTAGGTGCTGTGAAGGTAGGTGAATAGGGCAGTGAGGTTGATATTGTATTTGCTCCAGAAAGGCAGATTCTTGTACTCTGGAGCTGAGTCTATGGTGTCGTAGTCTCGCAGGTTGAGGACACGCGGTGGCCGATCCGGTAGACCTTCCGCAGCTGATTTCTGGATCAAGCTCGTTGACTCTACACCTTTGGGAGCAAAGGTATAAATTAACGAGAGTGAGACATTTTAGGGAAGATTACATACGTAGTAGTGTATAACATGACATAAATGACAATCTTAGTTACATTTTGATTCATAAAAAATGCGAAGTCCACGTGTGTTGCATAGACTTGCCTACATGTTCCCATATTAATGTAATCAGACTGATATTTTCCTGATATATTTTAGAGAGGCAGATAAATAAATTCCTCACCTGAATCCAAAGGCTTTCCTTTCAACTGCTTCCGAAGGCGCGTCTGGAGGTTTCTCCTATCGTCCTCCGAGTATATGTACCCCGGGACGTCTGCCACGTACTTGCAGTAGTACAGCGCCGCATCCACATTTATTGTCGGGTTGATGTACCACAGCGACTCGAGTAAGATCCGAGACATGTACTCGAAGTACTCTGGCACATTCTCGAGACACGGCGTGTACACGCGCTCGAGGACCGCCTGGCAGACTTCTCGAGTCTCCTCCGCTGTTCTACGGCATATGTTGTACCTGGAAATGGTTGTTCTTGATGATGCATGGAAGTTTGAATTCATTTGAAAATGAAATAGCATATGCAATTTAATATCAAAGCAGACAGTCCATTACTGGAGCCAAAGCTCTCTCGGTCCTATAACGGGTGTGTGGCCAAATTATTAGCTGCTTCAAATGATTTTGCAAGGGCAGATCCAATGTAGCCGAAAACCGGGTAGGAGAACACCTTGGCTGAAGAATGATCGCCGTGATTTGAGTCTACAAATTATTGTTCAGGCAGGCCTGCCTTCAAGGTTCGAATAGCCTAAATTATTGCTGAGGGTACAAATATGGCTCTCGTCTCTCGACACATCAAGTCCATCACAAAACTTATTTGTTTTACGATTGACCTTTCGCTTTCTTATGGAGTCCCGAGTGTTATTTATTTGTAATATTATATTGTCTATAAATAAATAATCATTTTATATTCCACTGACTTTATTTTATAATTACTTCACAAAAACATTTCTAACAAGACCGATATGCTTACATGACATTTTTCTTCTAAAAGTACCATAGACTAGGCATTACCATAGATTCGACAACTACATAAGAATTGATTTGGATGGGTGGACATTGGCTTCAACACTCTCCCTCAATGTTCACTCATCCGTATCCATATACTTTAACATTTTATTAAATTCAGCATATTACATAATTTTACAAATCTTTCACCTGATAAAGGCTTTGTTAACAAATCAGCTATTTGGTCTGTTGTAGATACATATTTGATAATAATTAATCCGTCTTCAACTTTTTCTTTTATAAAATTAAATTTGATGTCGATATGTTTTAATCGTTTCTGGTCAGGATTCTTTACAATTTTTATTGTACTTTGATTATCCTCATAAATAATAGTGTTACTTATCTGAACGTTAAAATCTGACAATATTTTCATAAGCCAACAAGCTTCGACAGATGCCTCGCATAACGCCACCAATTCAGCTTCAGTTGTACTCAAAGCAACCGTGCTTTGCTTCTTTGATTTCCATGTTACTACATTACCAAACAATTTAAATAAGTATCCACTAGTAGATTTTCTATCGATATCCCGAGCAAAGTCAGCATCTGCAAAGCCTATTAGGCTGTCATAGTTACATTTTGAATATTTTAAATTATAATCAATTGTGTGCTTTACATATCTAAGTACTCTCTTTAAAGCTTGCCATAACTTTAAAGTTGGCTGTGACTGAAACCTACTCAAATATGACACAGCCGTTGCCAAGTCCGGTCTAGTGCTCACCATAGCGTACATCAGTGATCCAATAAGAGATCTACACTGATGTTCAAGAGTCATGTCAACTTCAGTCGAGTCAAAGTCCAATTTAAAATTGAGGTCCATTGGAGAATAAGTTCCTCTACAATTTTCCATGTGGTAAGATTCAATTACCTTCTGTAAATATTTAGATTGGTTAAGATAAATGCCATCTTCTCTCTTCTGAATACTAATTCCGAGATACATTAAATTATTGTCACCTAAATTTTTCATGCTAAATTTTGTTCTCAGGAAATTTTTGACACTTTCTATTTCAGTCTTACTAGGCCCTACAATTAATAAATCGTCAACATATAAAATCAGATACAAGTTACCTTTGTTATAAAGACAATAGTCATTTTGTGAACGAGTAAAACCATATTCAGTAATAACTTCTGTGAATTTTTCGTACCAGTATTTTGGACTCTTTTTTAAACCATATAAGGATTTCTGTAATTTTAAAACATGACCTTCAGGAACAGTCAGTCCTTGAGGGGGTTTCAAATATACTATCTCATCAATCCTACCGTACAAGAATGCGCCTTTGACGTCCATTTGGTGTATTTCATAGTCCATCTGTGCGGCTACAGATAGAAGAACTCTTAAAGTTTGTAGTTTTAAAACAGGTGAGTATGTATTTTCCAATTTGTCTTTCTGTTGGTAACCTTTGACTACTAATCTGGCTTTAGCTATCTCTTGCTCTCCTACATTTTTCTTCGTAAAAACCCATCTACTATCCAGTAATTTTTCATTCTTTGGTGCAGGTACAAACTTCCATGTTTCATTTTCTTTTAAAACTTTTAATTCTTCATTTATTGCTTTGTTCCAATCCTTTTCATCTTTTCTTCCTTTAATATCATCAAAATTTGTTGGCACATCCTGATAGTTCGATAACAATGCATATAATGCTGTATCACTCTCATCTAAATTAATTTCATAGTCTTTTTGCCAAACTGGTTTCTTTATTTGTCTTTTTTCTCTCCCACTTTCTAAGCCTTTTGTGTTCTCCGTTACAATTTTAGGTTTGTGACTTTCTCCTTCTTTTCGATTTTCATTTCCTGTAATCCTTCTCTCTGTATTGTCTATTGTTACATTTTCATTATTCTCTTCCTCATCACTTACTTGTTCTTCTTCACTTTCCTCGTCTCTCTCCTTTTCTGTCTTGTCCAGTATATATCTCATTGAATTGTCATTTTCCGGTTTTGTCTCATCAAAGATTACATTTCGAGCCGATATTACTTTCTTTGTTTCTGGATCATACAATTTATAGCCTGAGTTGAAATATCCAATAAAAATCATTTTCTTTCCAGAATTATCCAACTTCTGCCTTAATTCTTTCGGCACATGGTTATATGCGGTGCATCCAAACACCCTCATGTTAGAAACATCAGGTTTCCTGCCTTCCCATAGTTCTGATGGTGTTTGACGTTTCCCTTCAGTTGGACTTCTATTTGTTACATATGCTGAAAAAAGTACAGCATGTCCCCAAAATTCTTTGCCTAGCTGTGAGTCTATTAAAACAGTTTTTGCCTTCTCGATTAAAGTACGATTCATGCGTTCTGCGGTTCCATTCATTTGGGGATTGTATGGAACTGTATAAAGCATTTGTATCCCTTTACTATAACAAAAGTCCTGAAATTCCCTACATATATATTCTCCTCCATTGTCTGATTTTAATTTCAATATGTTAGCATTAAAATGGTTTGTTACAAAAAAATAGTATTGTTTAAATCTTTCGAAAACTTCACTTTTGTTGGAAAGGAGAAATACCCAGACAAAATGAGTATAATCGTCGATGAATGTTAAGAAATATTTGTATCCCTCCTCAGTCACAGGGGTGATAGGGCCGCAAACGTCAGTATGTACTAGCTCAAGTGGTCTAGTCGCCCTACGTCCTGGTCGGTTAAACGGCTGTCTTGTCATTTTACCTAGTAAGCATGGCTCACATACATGGTGATTATTATTACATTTACTCAGATCATCCATACCATTTACCATTTCATTTTTTGACAGTAACGTTAAGTTATTCACACCAAGGTGAGCAAACCGTCTGTGCCACAGCTGTTTCATTTGATTGTCACTATTATCAATGAGATTACATTCATCGGTTAGTATCTGCATTTTAATTGTATATAAAGACCCTTCACTATTTCCAATCATTGTCAAAAAATCATATTTATAAACTCTTACTTTTTCATGGAAAAATTCAACTCTATAGCCATGACTTTGAATTTTCGAAACCGATAGCAAACTTTTCCTTAAGTCAGGTACATAGAAAACATTTTTTATAGTACAGTCAACATACCTTTTACCAACATAACATCTTGCCTGTATGTTGCCGACACCAACAGCCATCAAACTAACTCCATTTTTGGCTGCTGCAATAGCTTTTGGCTCACTCAGCTCAATATATTCTGAAAAAACATTTTTATTGTTTGTAAGATGATCTGACGATCCAGAGTCTACGCACCAAACCATTTCATTACACTTTTCACCATTGAGTTCACTATTATATTCACTTCCGGCTAAAAAAGCATGATCTTTTGGCGAAGACGCAGCATATGAATGTAGATCTCTCCCTGAATAGTTCTGTCCTTGTCCCTGCTGTCCTCTCCAATTTCCTCTAAAAACTCTTCCTCTATTTGAAAATCCTCGACCTCCTCCTCTGGGCAAAAATCCTTGATTATTAAATCCTGCTCTTTGTGGTGCCTGAAAAACTCGTCCTTGACCTCTTGTGTAACTCTGTCCTCGTCCTCGGGTTGATCCCTGATATGTTTGTCCTGGTCTGCCATATCCCTGACTTCTCGCTCTACAGTCAAAGCTTTTATGACCTTCTTTTCCACACGAATAACATAAAAATGAAGTTCTGTGCTGTTCTACTGTCTGTCCATTTTTTATTCTTTTCTCTTCTTCACCTAAAAGCCTATCCTTAACTATATCTACTGTCAAGTCAGACAGTGACTCTATCGTTGTCACCACTATTTCGTATGATTGCGGCATAGACAGTAAAAGAACATTCACTTTTTCTTCTTCAGTTAACGGACTCCCAGCGTCCTTTAATTGACCAAATATTTTTGACATTGTCACAAAATGCTCACTCATTGACCTTCCTTCATTGTACTTTATTTCATTTAACTGCCTTCTCAAAAATAGTTTACTTCTCGTACCTTTTTTCATAAACTGGTTTTCCAACTTTTTCATCATACCATACGCCGTGCTTTCTTCCTGTATGTAATTAATGTGACTGTCGGCGACGCCGCTTATAATAATGCTTTGAGCACGAGCTTCCAACTTTTTGTTTTCTTTGATGCCCGCGAATTCAGTGCTTTCAATAGCCTCCAAACACTCATTCTCTTTTAGAACACTGCTTAATCGAAACTTCCATATTGCAAAATCCTCCCCGGCAAACTGCTTTACAATTTTCACTATATCGGCCATTTTTCTTGTTGCACAATGACGCTATAAACAGGAACCGGCACGCGTACACCAGTCCCGCTACCGCGAACCACGCACCTCTGCTACCACTGTTATTTATTTGTAATATTATATTGTCTATAAATAAATAATCATTTTATATTCCACTGACTTTATTTTATAATTACTTCACAAAAACATTTCTAACAAGACCGATATGCTTACATGACATTTTTCTTCTAAAAGTACCATAGACTAGGCATTACCATAGATTCGACAACTACATAAGAATTGATTTGGATGGGTGGACATTGGCTTCAACACCGAGGCCCTAGTGTAACTTTGTATAACTACGGACTTCCGTACGATTTTCTCTGGGCGTTTTGTATGGGATTTGTCTGATACTAAAATCACGATCGAAAACCGACACCAAAGACCTCCGTGATCTCGCAATGGGTAAAGTGGCACTCACCGATCCTCCAACCCGATCATGTGTCCGATGACGCCCCAGAAGTGGCAGTAGGCGTCCCAATCGCCCTCCTCCAGCTGCCGCACCCCGAATTTCTCCGGCTTGAGCGTCACGAAACCCATAAAGCCGAACTGCGTGAGCGCTATGTCCCGCTGCGAGACGGTGCCTTGGCCCTGGAGCTTCGCGGCGTTGCCAGCCCGCAGGTGGCGGGTGCGGACCACGCGCAGCGACTTCCAAGACCTGCGGATTTGGTTATGACGTTCAGCAGGGTCAGTGCGCTAGGTTCGTACTTGTTCTAGGAAATATATTACAGCTTGTAAGTTAAAACCTCGGGCATTAGGCCTCATACGTGGCGCAAATTCTACAGGCAGGGAAGGTCAAAACGTCACGGCGTTGGCCTGCAACGTTTGTATGAAATTTCATTATAGACCAATTGTCTAGCCGCGCCTGAAACGTGATACTTCCCAGGCTAATAAGAGAACATAATATCAATATTTCATTGCATGTTTGAGAAAATTAATAATTTTAATAACATATTGGACTATCGGTTAATATCTCAGATAACGTCAGAATGTTAGATGATAAATACGTAATAGTCTGCTCGGATAGGTCTATACAGTACCTACATAAGTAGGTAGGCAAATATTATCTGACTCGATTCAACTACTTAATGGTGTCGTATAAGGTAACGACACCAAGTCATATTTATTACGCATCAAGGTTGAGATTTGATTTAATTAAGATGGCCTCGTGAATATTTGGAAAATGTTTCCAAATCAGGCAAGCACCTAGCTTATTTGTGTTTAAGAAGCAAGTTCGTGTGCATTTCTATGTACAAGCAGGATTGATCATCTTGGTAATAAACACAAAATATTATTTCTGTTAATCCCCGTGATTCAGGGAAGGTTTAGAAAGAAGAAAAAAACCGGGAAAATAACTTTGTATGGGAATCCGTGGTGATACGAAGTTCACCGGGCCAACTAGGTGCAATCAAGTTTGAATAAATAAATAAAACTGGGGACCCAACGTAAACCTAAGAAGGTTTACGTCGTGGGTGCTCTTCAGTTCACTTTATATCATGAGCATACCTAGATATTGTGCGCGTTGTCCACTTCGTTTAGTTAGTTAAGTAGTTACCTTTTTTTTGGTGCTATGAGTTCGCGGGATTTTTTATGACTCCGACTTATAGATTTCATTGTTATTTCGTGATTAGAGAAAGTTAGTGCTCAGAAACGAAACGTAAATAGACGGTAGATTGGCTAGATGATGGTGAGACTCTCGTGGCTGGTGTAGAGCAAGTAGAGAAGTCATCACCAGCAGGCATTCGGCGACGACGCGAGTGCTTAAGCACTTGTAAGCAATATTCCATTCATTAGATTAGAGTTGATTAGACGTTCACGTGGAGTCAGGCTTGAGTTCGTACTCGAACCACGAGCTACTGTGTAGGATCGTGGACAGGTAGCGCTTGTAGCTGTTGTAGAGCGAGTAAGTGACGTCACACCAGCAGCAGATTGTCGGTGACGACGCGAGCTCTAAGCACTTGTTGCAATGATTTATTCATTGGACACTCACCTGGAGCCAGGCTTGAGCTCGACAAGTAGCGCTTGTATCTCTTGTAGAGCGACTTGAGACGTTACCACCGACAGCCAGTCATCGACGACCCGTGCGTTAAACACTTGTTATAGCAATAGTCTATTCATTTAGACACTCACGTGGAGCCAGGCTTGAGTTCGTACTCGAACCACGAACAAGCAGCTGTCGGTGACGACGCGAGCTCTAAGCACTTGTTGCAATGATTTATTCATTGGACACTCACCTGGAGCCAGGCTTGAGTTCGCACTCGAACCACGAGTTGGTGTGCAGGACTGTCGACAAGTAGCGCTTGTAGCTCTTGTAGAGCGAGTTCAGTGAAGTGAGACGTTACCACCCACAGCAGTCCGCGACGCAATAGTTTATTTATTAGGCACTCACGTGGAGCCAGGCTTGAGGTCGCACTCGAACCACGAGTTGGTGTGTAAGACCGTCGACAGGTAGCGCTTGTAGCTGGTGTAGAGTGAGCAGGAACGCCGCGAGCCGACGAGCACGCGCAGAATGGACGGCACCGCCAGCACCGCCAGCAGGCCTGTTATCATCGACGACGTCAGCGCGAAGCAGTTGTCCCAGTAGAAGCGGCGTGCTCTGATACGAGAAGAAAAGAAGGTAAGTATCAAATGCTTTAACTTTTCCTAGCGCCCAAGTTTTGCGGTAATATTTAGGTACCTAATTTAGTAATTTTACACCAATATACTAATTCCAGATGATTTTAGAAACGGACAAGCGCTTTTATCTTGGGCAAACTTCGAGCGCCAGACAAAATTTATCTAACGGTATAGCTAGTTAGACTTTGTTCGTTTGACGTAACGTTTGCTAGACCTGTTTGTTAATACGCTCATACGTGTGCCCACCTCCTAGCTCCGTCATCATATCAGCTAGGTGGGACTATATAACTGCATTGTCATCCTGTACCTACTTGCCAAATTTCATCATGATACGATATTTAAAAGTGGGCGCAAATAACCTGTAAGATTTGTTTACAATTCTACATACTTTCTTTACTTACTAAGTTTAGTGTTAGTTACACGACAACCTAATAAAAGCTTTAAATAAAAAATCATCAGTCAACAAGGCGACTGCGATATTTTATTACAAATATATTGCGATGGCATCAAAATAAGGTACAGCAGTTATACTCGCACTGGTTGTAAAGAGAAACAAACGGCGAGCTTCGGGCATCAAGAAAACCGGTATATTACTAAAATCTACCTAGGCACTACATTAAAGTAACACACCCAAAAAGAACTTGATCCTAATCGTCGTTCGAGTATTTTTTTGGCTTGACTGGCGCAATTTCGAAAGCATTGTAAAAAGGTGCAGCAAGCTTCTGAAACTTTTCTTAACTGACAAGGGCAGTAAAATAAACCTTGGCGGTCGAATAAAGAGTAATGTACCTTGTTCTTTTGTAAAAGAGTGAACACCTTTTGTACTCGACTGTACCTACTTATAATAAGGTCATGTTATGATCCTGTCACGTCTATAAATGTAACTGATCGGATCAAATACCGCGAACCGGGCGAGTCCAACGACATCTGTTCTAACCTCCGCATTTTAAGTAGGTAGGCGCATTATTCATAGAAAATCCCAATGTTCCGCGATCCAGAACACCATCGCACCTATTGAATGTAAAAGCTTCAATTATCTGTCTGATGCGTATATTGCCCGTCTCGTTCACTATCATCATCATCATCATTTCAGCCGATAGACGTCCACTGCTGGACATAGGCCTCCCCCAAGGTGCGTCACTCAGACCGGTCCTGTGCCACTTGCATCCACCGCGTTCCCGCGACCTTTACAAGGTCGTCACTCCATCTTGTTGGAGGCCTATCGACAGCTCGTCAACCGGTTCGCGGACGCCACTCCAGGACTTCACTCATCCACTATATGTACATGTTACTGTTGATTCTGTGCGAAGTTAGATGTAAGTCCTACTTAGGTACCGTTGGAGGGACCGGCTCAAATTGAAAAGCAGTGACGTTTCGACGTTCCCTATAGACAGAGACAATGTAATTCTATAAGACTGTCAATCTCCTTACATTACGGCGTACATCGGAAATAGCCAAATTTTCATTCGCAGATGTAGCTTATGGAGTTCAAATTTCATCAAATTTGGTAGGTATACCTAGGCAGCGACATCTATTATCGCATTTAACACTTATTCGGGCGTACGCTGTTTTTTTTTTTGAGGGTTGTCATTCTAGGTTTACCTTACTTCTTCTACGCAATAGACTATAAAATCCCTTTTGCACCCGAATAAGGCCCCAGGTTACCTCAACTCCCCGGGGAACGGGCAGTCGGTATATAGCAAAATCGATCGTAAGGGGCAATTATGCACATACGCGCGCGCACGTATTTGTACACCATGTATTTAGAGTACAATTTAGATGCTGTTTGTATAGTGGCGCGGGAGTAGTCGCGGCCTGTGTGTAGGCATAGAGAAATTATACAAGAAGAGTGACAGAGCCCATACTCGCCATTAGGTTCAAGTAGCAGCAGCAACTGCTAAACGGTCGAGAATGGGTTCAGCCACTGGACGCTAGATGTCGATCTAGTGTTAACCGGGGTTTCGGAGCACGCACTACAGTATGGGCTGTGCCACTCTTCTTGTATCATTTCTGTATGGTGTAAGGTACCTAAGTAAATTTAAATGGTCTCACTTGTTGAACTTTTCCTCGTCGAACCATTTCGGCAGCTCGACGTCGACTTCGTCCGGCCTCACGGTGTCTGAGGGCGCGTCCCGAGCCCGCGGCGTGAACAGGCCGTCGATTACTTCCTGGGCTGTACAAAAAAAAAAAAGTCGTGCAACAACTGGGCCTATTTTCGAAGTCTTAAATAGGGATCTCGCTGTTCCCTATATAGTGTCGCTCACGCGTCGCGTGAATTTTAGCAGGTAGATTTAAAGTTCAACTTGACGCGTGAACGTGATTTAGACTTCGAATATAGGCCCTTATTTACCTTCTTCGACCAGTGTGTGTTGCCAGTGATGACTTATGGTTCCGAGACGTAGGCGCTTACGATGGGCCTCATAAGAAGGCTCACCCAGAGGGAAATGGAGAAGGCTATGCTCGGGGTTTCTCGGCGTGATAGAATCAGAAATGAGGATATCCGCAGTAGAACTGGTGTCACCGACACAGCCCGAAGAATTGCGAACCTTAAGTGGCAGTGGGCAGGGCACATTGCTCGCAGGACTGATGGCCGATGGGGCAAGAAAGTCCTGGAGTGGCGTCCGCGAACCGGTAGACGAGCTGTCGGTAGGCCTCCAACAAGATGGAGTGACGACCTTGTAAAAGTCGCGGGAACGCGGTGGATGCGAGTGGCACAGGACCGGACTGAGTGGCGCGCCTTGGGGGAGGCCTATGTCCAGCAGTGGACGTCTATCGGCTGAAATGATGATGATGATGATGATGATTTACCCTAAATAATACCTTCATGGCGGTATGAAAAGCTTTATTAGGGCGCGTATTAATCTAGATGTTGAGCGGTAGCGATTTAAAAGGTTGAAAAATGCCATTCTTTGTTCTTTGCTTTTTTTAAAGGGCAATCTGGACGTATCGCAATTTTCGCAACTTTGTTTGCAGAGGACATAATCAAAATTCTTCAAATAAGATTTTTCGGACCAATTTTAAGTTTTATGCCTTTAAACGTAACTAAAATGTGGTATTTGACCTTACTTATACCAAAACAAGGCGGGGCCTACTACTACTACTACTACTACAACAGCCTATTTACGGCCCACTGCTGGGCACAGGCCTCCTCTCATCACGAGAGGGTTTGGGCTATAGTCCCCACGCGGGCCCAGTGCGGATTGGGGACTTCACACACATCTTTGAATTACTTCGCAGGTGCGTGCAGGTTTCCTCACGATGTTTTCCTTCACCGAAAAGCTCAGTGGTAAATTCAAATTGAATTTCGCACATAAGTAAACTTAGAGGTGCGAGCCGGAATCGAACCCCCGACCCTCAGCATGAGAGGCGGTAGGTCGAACCAAAAGGCTACCACGGCTTCGGCAGGCGGGGCCTCATTAGAGTTTATTAATAGGGCCAATTATGAGATTTGCCATGTCCCTAAAGTAAATTATATTATAACCTAAATTAATACATTGTCCCCGTATTTAGTGCAGATTCTATTGGAATATTATCCTGATTGAGTCCTTGAAATTTAAATAGGACATCCATTTTCCCGGATAGCTTATTAACGCCCGGTTCTTATATCCAAAAAAACCGGCCAAGTGCGAGTCGGACTCGCGCACCGAGGGTTCCGTACAAACCTGTAAGGTTTACAAAGTTCGTTCTTTACGACAATCGAGTCATAACTATGGTATTTTTATTGCAAAATGAAATTCATAACATTACAATGGGGAAAGATGGAGTAGCATAAAAAATAAAAAATATATATTTTGTAATGTAACTAAAAATTTAAGGTTTTCGGAATTTTTCCTTTATGTGTGCTATAAAACGTTGCTTCATGCCAAATTTCAAGATTCTAGGTCGACTGGAAGTACCCTTTAGGTTTTGATTCCCTTGCGAGTACTTGCGACAAGTTGCGAGTTTCAAAATATGCAGCTTAAATTGCTGTTTCTTTTGATTGCGTTGACATAGAAGTTTGATTTTGTTACAGCTTAAAGGTATTATAGACCTGAGTATTTGGTATGAATTTCAATTTAATACCTCTACGCGTTTATGAGGAAATGGGTAGTAAGGTTAAAATTATTAAAAAAAAATATATTATGTGATGTAACTAAAAATTTATGGTTTTCGTAATTTTTCCTTTATCTATGCTATAAGACGTTGCTTCGTACCAAATTTCAAGATTCTGAGTTCACGGGAAGCACCCTGTAGGTTTTGATTCCCTTGCAAGTGTCGAAAATTTGCGGCATAAACGGCTGTATCTTTTGATTGCGTTGGCTTAGAAGTTTGATTTTTTCACAGCTTCAAGGGACAGTAGACCTGAGTAATTGATATAAATTTCAGCTTCATACCTCCACGCGTTCCTGAGAAAAAGGGTCTTGACAGACGGACGGACGGACGGACAGACGGACAACAAAGTGATCCTATAAGGGTTCCGTTTTTTCCTTTTGAGGTACGGAACCCTAAAAACGCTTCGTTTCGGCTACGGACGGAAATTTTAAAATTTGACATTTGCTCCATAGACATTCTGTCAAATTTGATCGATTCGTAGCCAAACCGAGGCGTTTTTCTTGGTTTCCTATATATAAACCGGGCCTATAGCTGATTAGGGTCATTGAATCGTTATTCACGTATTCGGAGATCCCATTATGCCTATTTACTAGGTAACTTAAATGAGTCCCCGGGCGTCTATTCGGTTCTACAAATTATGATATGAGATTTGCGTTTTTTGATTTTCGTATACTTTGTGTACCTACTTAGAAAGAAAATGACGTCTTAAATTTATTTAAAAATCGAAACAGGAATTGCTTCAAACGACAGAAAAAGTAAAAGGGGCTCAATAACACCAGGGGCTCTATTCGAAGTCTTAAATAGGGACAGCTCACACGTCACGGCGCTCAAGTTGAACTTTACATCTAGCTGCTAAAAGTTCGGTTGCAATGCCGCACGCGTAGCGGCGTAGCAATAGGGAATAAATCTCCCTGTCCCTATTTAAGACTTCGAAAGTTCGAATAGAGCCCCGGAAAACAGCAACCTACTCCTATATCTTTGTAAAACATAATATATGGATCCAGGAATTTAAACCCCTCTAGAGACTTGCGCGCCGTCAATCATGCTATCGCTTTCATTTGTTGCTATCAAGACCGTGGTGAGACAAGGACGGGACGTTGAAAACAAAATTCTGCTTTAAATAACGTACCTATACTATACGACACCGAACGAAACACGGCACACGAACAATACCTCCCTCACCTACCCACGTTATTAGAGATCTTCTACTATCTAAAGTCCCGCGCCTTCACATTTTAAAACGCTTCAATTTTTATATTATTATTTAAAAAGCACCACCAACACTCTCAACGCATAGTTGATGGCTGTATCACTGGCTCGCACACATGTGTTGAGAGTGTTGGTGGTGCTTTTTAAATACATTGAAGCGTTTTGAAATGTGAAGGCGCGGGACTTATTTAGATAGTAGAAGATCTTTACCTACAATTGAAGTAATCGTTATTATCATACATAGATAAACATGTGTGTGAATGATATGACTTTGAAAGAAAAGTTTAATACTGGCTAAGAAAAATCAATACCTACCTGTAAAAAAAAACAAGTTAGTTCAAAAAAGCATAATTTAATTGATAATTTGTGTTTTTCCGTTAAACGTCCTCGACTTCTCTATCGCCGCCGTGGTAAAAATATCTAAGCTGTAATCAATCAGTATAGTTTTACAATGGCTCTTCTAATCTAGATGGTACTTATAGATATACTAAACTAATAAATTGCTATTAAAGTATCTACTATTGGTTATCTAATTAATTTGAAATCGTACTAATACTAAAACGCTTACTAAGTAGGTAGGTAATCAATAATGCTGCCAACTACGAATAGCAATAAAATTATTTAAGAAAAAAAAACTTCGATCTCAGATTGAGTACTGAGTACGTGATAGAAATTTTGGGTGTATGTCAGTCTGTCCCTGTCCTAAAAGACACAGCTAAATTGCGTTTTGCTAATTTCACATGGAGGCTTCAATATAATTTTGAAAATTTCGATGTCTATGTTTTGTTGGCAGTTTTTGAGACATTCTGTATTATGACATAAAGTAATCAAGTAACATCAAAGTAAATAATTTAAAAACATTATAATTCTTACGGCTGAGCTCCATTGTAGTATGTTTCCTTTTATCAAATCCAGTCAACACTGCAACGTCCTCTTCTCATAATGTGTTCATGCAGAGCAAAACATAACACCGAATAAATTGCACATTTTTTTTATTTAAATCGCGTCGATCACAGTTAATTGAATGAGAGAGAATTGCGTTCGCCACGTTTAAAGTTCGATTGTTTACACGAATCGTGTGGTGCGCGACTGTGGAAGAGAGCACTCGTGCTCGATGTGTCCTACTTTCCTTTTTTAATTCCAAAGACGTGGAGCGCCGGCCTTTGCCGCTCGCGGACTGACTATAAGTACTGGCTGGAGAGGGAACTCCGTTACATCAGTGTCTATCACTCGACCGGTTTAAAATTGGAATAAAACCCTCTCGCCTCTTATTTGAATGATGAATATTTTGCGTTTTAAGTACTTACTTATGTATCCGTGTGCAAAAATCGCTTACCGCGAAATGTTTTGTGATTCGTCTACCTTCTACCGTTCTTTAAAATTGACTATTTCCGCACCTACAATTAAGGGACCTTGTTCACTTCTTGCTCTAATTCTCAGAAACTATGCATATTTCGACAAGACCATCTATCACTTTTTTAAAGTCCATTAAATTTGCAACAATTTAAGCCAAACCGCAGCTTTGCAACCCGTATATGGACTGCGCTATGACCTTTCGAAAATTATCGATTTTTTGAGAAGAACTCTTAATTGGATACGCTAATCATTGTCCCACTATGAGAGGATTTTCCAAAATTCCCACAGGAACGGGAAAAAATTTAAACAAATAAATTCACGGTCGCGGGCAAAAGCTAGTTAACTAATCTAAAGCAATGAAGTGTTCAATCAACCGAATACAAATTGAGATAAGCGGGCAGCATACAGTAGGTAAGTGCTTCATTTTTGTATTAATTTTTTCTCCCCCCTTGGGGGAGGCCTACGTCCAGCAGTGGACGTCTTTTGGCTGAAATGATGATGACGATGATGATGATTCGATTCTATAGGATCGGCATCGCTCACGCGTCGCAGCAGAACTTTAAGCAGCTGGATTTAAAGTTCAACTTGACGCGTGAGCGATCCTATAGGGAACAGCGAGATCCCTATTTATGACTGGCATATGCTGAGACTGGTGCCTATTGCCAAATTGTTAAATGGTGAAAGGTGAAAATAACTAAAACCGAGTTTTCTCTGATATGAGACCTAGCTAGATCGATTTGTCGCCCCCGTAAACGCATATTGCGTCCAAATCGTTAGCAAGGGCGGATATGTATTTTTAACCCCTATTGCGAAAAGGGGGGGGGGTGTATGACGTGACCCCCCCCCCCTGAGTCGAATGCTGGATCCGCCCTTCGTTAGAGCCGTTTCTGAGATAGCTTGGATAAATAAATAAATAAACAGGGAAATATACGTGATAAGCGCGTTTAAAGTACCTAAGTACATATAAGAATTTTAAGTTCAGTGTTAGTTTTGAGTTTGTAGTTGTAGCTAATGTATTTCGGCAATAAAGATATGTGAAGTTTGTGAAGTACTTAAAGGTCGATTAACCCAAATACCTACAAAGTCTCATCATGGAAACAGTTTCTTAGAATTCTTTTTTCTTGGACTTTTCTTTCTCAGAATTCACAAAATATTATGTTTTCATTTCTGCTCCTCTACTACTACAGCCTATCTGCGTCCCACTGCTGGGCACAGGCCTCCTCTCATCACGAGAGGGTTTGGGCTATAGTACCCACGCGGGCCCAGTGCGGATTGGGGACTTCACACACATCTTTGAATTACTTCGCAGATGCGTGTAGGTTTCCTCACGATGTTTTCCTTCACCGAAAAGCTCAGTGGTAAATTCAAATTGAATTTACCACTGCTCCTCTGATATCTGATATCTGAATGATTAGATAATGATTGAACGGTAAGTAAAAAGGTCACCTGTATATATAAAGTCGTAACGTAGATTCTGACCCGGATAAAATTTAAATTAGCGTCAGAAAACTCGCCGATATATGTAGTTGTTATTTATTTATTTAAACTTCATTGCACATACTAAACGTATACAATTGGCGGACTTAATGCCTAAAGGCATTCTCTACCAGTCAACCATAAGGCCAAACAGAAAGAAAAATGAGTAGGTGCATCAATATCAGAAAGAAACTACAGAAATACAAGGAAGATAACAAATAATTTCAAAAGAGGATAAATTGATATTGTTATGGTTTAGGTTCAGCGCATACGGTGAACCGCAACTGTGTTCTGGGCCTTAATGTACGAAATATAAATATTACGCCCCGAATGAGGCCCCAGCGTGTTATTGGGCAATGAAAATAGGTATACACTATCTGCCAAAAGCGAGACGGTATTTCCCTCTTACAATGCTAATGGAGAATGCCTGTTTTAAGCCCGGGTCAAACCGAATGCGTCTGCGGCTCGGCTGCGGCTCTTTCACAACGTCTGGTATGTTCGCACAGCAGCCGCAAGGATCGCAACGCAACGCTTTCGGTGTGGCACGGGCTTTAATGGACCAAAATTGTGAATCGGGTTCGATGATTATTTTTAAAATCGAGAGGTGGTAATTATACCGTACCTCCAAATTGGTCCCATTTCAATTTTCATAGTTTATGAGAAAATGAGGGAACTAACAAGCACGTAGGTATTATTTTCTTGGTGTCAATTTCAAAGACATGTAGAAAAGCCTGTAAAGTCGGTGTCAAGTGAGCGGCTCCTCCTTGAACTCACTGTGAGCCGACCTAAAGCTATGACAATCTTATAAGTAATGATTTTGAAAGCGGTTTTTTAGTAATGTCTGGTAATAGTGATAATGACATTCCATCCTTATGGTCCCGTTTCGAATAGAGCCTGATCTTTGTGATTAAACTGCTTGAGGTGAATAAATAAAAATGCTACGCACCTGAAAAATACGATTTTTAATTGAGCATGATTAATATACATATTTCAAACCCAACGATTATGACTAAATGGTTTGAACCGTTTGAACCAATGATCACTATCTATCTGCGAGTTTCACATAACAGAACAATGTATTTTCATAGTTCCAAAGCATGACAATGGCATTCATGTATCAAATCCACCTGCGCTGCGCGACTTATGCGAAAAAACAACCAAACATTGGCACGGAACAAGTACTTACGATTGGTCTATCCTAATCGCCGGCTTTGAAAACATTCAGCATAACATTTCAACTTAGTACCTAGAACAACTTGAGAGCGCAACGCTGTGCCTCTTCAGTTCAGAAAATGTTATCTAAAAAAATATTTCTTGTTATATACGCGTTACCTCTTTGCTTATGTGACTGGGTGAGTTCCTCCACGTACCCTTTACTTTAATAACTTTATACCAACTGGCGCGAACTCCCAAAAATATCATCCTACTGTTATATTTTTCATTACCAGGTTTCAGATTGGATGGTACCAGTTCAAGACGAATTCGGTGATGTGTGAGTATTACCATAGCTATTCCCAATTTCATATTTACTTGTAAATGATGAAGAAATCTTGGACTGTCTCATTTTGCAGTAAGGATCTGAATATTCGAAAAAGCGACGATGCTGATTTAAAAATGTTTGAAGACGAAGAGCTACGCATGGGTCCAATGCCGGACCTTCCTTCATCGTCATCGCCAAAATTTTCGAACGAGGTTGCGGCTTCTGAGCCCAACATTCTAGCGACTACCCTCGCAGACAAGCTGCAGTCCACCCTGGCCAAGGCTAGAGCGCTAGCTGAAGTGCTCCGCGGTCAGATCAACTTGGTCCGAAACCGAGAACTTGAGCTGAAGGAAGACATAGCCAATGGAAGGTAACATCTTACAATATAATTCATGACACGGGCATTCATCGTCGCCATGCCTTTCTTCCACACTCGCTAAGTAGTTAAATAAATGCTGTAACTTTAAATATGGATTTGCCAACGTAGACAACAACCTCTAAAAAAACCCAATCTGACTGTCATTTTGAGAACTACGAGACTCAACTCAAGAATCTAGGTAAGTACTGTAACTTTGAGTACGAGACTCGTATTTGAGCTGTGAGGTCGTTGGCAGGCTTGGGTGCATTTAAACACCACAAAAAAAATCGGAGTTTAAAATTATATCTCTACGTTGCCTACCAAGTTCGCCCTTGCATCTGTAGGTCAGGCGTGACGTCAGTGGTGGTGCATACCTTGGACGCTGCCCCGCGGACCTACCTCGTGCGGGACGGCTCCTGGGCGCTCTGCAACGGAGTGCTGCAGCACCCGGCACAGAGCTCATACTCCAGATTCTCTGGCCCTAGGTGCATTGGACTGGAGGTATGCTTCCTTAGCTATTGGAATTTATCAGCCTCTCACATAGAGCAGGCGCGCTTAGACAAATTGGGGGGGGGGGGGGTTGGAGTCACAACATTCTCATAGGTTCCTTTCAACATATTAATACTTAGGTATACCAGCTTCTGCCCGCGTCCGCGGGGAGTTCAGACGTGTTCCCGCGGGAACTATGTTTTTCCGGGATAAACAGTAGACTTGTCCATTCCCGCGACTCGAATCATTTCCATACCAAATTTTTGATGAAAAAACATCAGGAGGAAACCTGTACTTACCTGTCTGCGAATAGGCTGATATGATGATAGAACATTTTTACACTTGCCTGTATACATAACTACTTCCTTGGTGGTGTGTAAGTATGTAGTATTTACTTACTAAGTACATATCTGAAGATGACACAGACATTTTTTCAATAAAAATCACCCACAAGAGGCCAACCGTAATTGCTTTGTTTACAAATGTAACTTAGAATTGTACAGTCAGCATCAAGAGTAGCTTGGTATTTTTTAGTACCTTGTCGCATTCAGAAAAATACTAAACTCATAGGTAATATACGTACCACTCTAGTTTTACGTAACTACGTCATCGCCATTGTAGCAAATGCCGTAAACCGCCAACTACCGAGCCACTTTCTCGAGCGCTGACTGTTTACATAGAAGTGGTGTTCATGAATGAAGCTTCTACAGATGCCCACGAAGCAAGACCCTTGCACGTTCAACTCCATCACCAAGTACGAGACGATCCCGACACGACGCCGGCTGGAGTACGCGGAAGACGATTACCTCTGCCTGAAGAGCGGATTCAATAACACCATGGAACACTACCTCAGCGTGCCCAGGAGGATCGTCAATGAAACTTGTAAAGATGGTATGTCCATGTAATTTATTTGTTTACGATATTACGGTACGAGGTAGGTACAATACATTTTTCAAAAGATTACTTTAGTAAAAGGACATCGTTATTTGAGGCAACCCAAATTTTAAATGAAAGATAATTATTACATATTTGGCGCCTGACTGATCAGATCACTCACTTCATTCAAATATAGGAAAACGTCGAAAATGTTAATAAAATTGCATTTGGGTTGCCTAAACTAAGTATGGGTAAATAAGGTGACAGGGGCTCTATTCGCAGCGTTACGTAGGCAAAGGGTAATCGTCATCGGGTAACGTTTCGAATTTCGAAGAGCCCAAGGTCAAAAAATCGAACTTTTTCTCGATCAACTTTTCCCCCGTTTCCCCTCCCCCATGGCCGCAGTCTCTGACATCTAAGATTTACCTTTTGCATCTCCATTCCCTCTAGGCACAGTCAAGGTCCTAGGCGACCATGTTTCGGAGTGCGGGCTCCGCGTGCTCGCGGACTACTCGTACTACCCGAGCGCGGGGGCGCCGGCGCCGGACTACTGCCCGGGCGCCTGCCGGCTCCTCGTGGCCTGGCACGTCTCCAACGCCACCATCGAGAACTTCGAGTTCCTCAGGGACGAGCCCGGCTTCAAGAAATACTTCATCAAGGACGGATACGCTCGAACCGCTTAGATTTTAAAAATAAACGTTCTTAGTGCTTTCTAGTTGTTTCATTCAGGGGCTCCATTCGAAACGCCATTCCAAGACAAGAGTACATTATATTCAGTATAGATATGTGAGTAAATTTATTGCGCTAAAAATGCAAGTATATTGACACAAAGGCTATTTTACCTACTATACCTATTACCTACCTATCCAAATTCCATTAAGACCAAATTTCGCCCATAACCTACAATATGTTGAAGTGACTTTTTTGAACATTCTGGAGGTATATTGAAATATGTTAGCAAAAAAAAAAGATAAGGAACTGTATAAGTAAATAAGCAAGTGTACATATTCATTGTTCAGGTATTTGACATTGAACATATTTCGTTGGCTTTTATTACGAAGACTACAACAGCTTGGCTCGGACTGTCAAATATTTAGAGGTTATTTTGATTAATGTCAACTCAAAATAAATAAACTGTATCGGACGGATCCACATCGGATCGGAATGCCGCTGTAAATAAAATAGTTATACGTATTTATAATTATTTAGTTAAAGTAATTAAATTCTAAACAAAATGAAATGTCATGTCCCTGGGCCTAATGTTAAAGGTGTGTTTTTATTAATTGTTCAGCAAACTGTACTCTTTCTACTAGGCGTTTTTATTAACTTTCAGTACTTTTCTTAGTTTTAGGAAGGACTGTTCACGCGTTAGCAAGGTTCGGGGATGAACTGTACGTGGAGTCTCTGGCAGACTGCGTACTTTTAAGGACTTTAAATGCAGCAGAATCGGCCTACGCTGTCGTAAAATTTAACAAAAACTTTTTTTCATACTTCAATTATAATTACTACTCAACAGAAGATAATGAAGGGCTGAAGTGTAAAATATCTATGAAGTCTGCGTTGCACACGTTCAAATCTCCAACACATATGGACAAACAAGTTGAGAATTTAGAGATAAAACTGGACCCCGAATCCTGTAAACTTATTTTTCAACTTAGATGCAAACATGGCATTGTCAAGACCCATTTTGTGTCTATCCTAGACTGTAAAGCTATGCAGGCTGTGTACACAAAGGATTTAGTACCAAACAGGTAACAGTTTTCCAAATTACACATTCAGATCATTTGTATTATTTTTCATTTTATATTGTCATTAGCCATTGCCCAGCCAAATGTCGGGATAAAAAGTATCCTGTTATTTCCAGGGTCTCAAATTATGTCCATACCAGATTTAAGGAAGGACAAACAAACATACTTTCACATTTATAAATATTAAGTATGTATGGAAGTTTGGATTATCTAAATCGAACTAATTGATACTGTGTTTTTTATTCGTTACAGAATAACATCACCTCAAAGAATACTTTCTGAAGCTTTGAGTAACTTCCAGAACTCTGATGACCAGGTAACCCTAGAAGTCACCACCCTGAGCATGCTCCTCCGCAACTATGTCGACACTCTGGGTGACCTGTCTAAAGTGATTCGCACTCAAGTAACCCTGAAGGCAGCAGAATTTGACAATTACACTATTGGACTAGAGACAATGATCACATTCACTTTGAAGGAGTTCAAAGCATTATTAGCATTTGCAGAAGCATTAAACCTACCTATCCAAATACACTTTGAAACTACTGGAAGGCCAGTTGTGTTTATAGTACATAATGGATCAACATTTGAGGCCCATTTTGTCCTAGCTACCTCTAAAGCTGATAGTGGGTCTCAGGTTACCACACAAAACACAACTCATACGGAAAGAACTAAACGAAAAAATATAAGCACTAGTCACAGTTCTGCCAGAAAGAAGCCAAATTCAAACACAGATATATCAAAATGTTTGGACGAAGATTCCCATCTTTTCAATTTTGTAGACATTCCTGAAGACAAGCCTGTAGAAGTTAAAGCAAATGTGACCGTAGAGAACCAAAACGGAAATAACTTAATAGAGGAAATGGACTGTGATATTATACCTCCATCACCAACAGCACAAGCATTTATTAGGAAAGTTTTCAAGAGATGCTTTGACCAGACTATGGACTATACCAATATACAAGGCACTGTGCTGGCAGAGGATTCAGATCCAGACTCATAACTTTCTACTGGCTAGGCTATTTGCTTTGTTTTCAATCTGTTATATGTATTTCATAAGTACATAACTGTTAGTAATTCAAATTTCCTCCAATTTTGGTTTACAAAACAAAAGGAAAAATATGGGTCAAATATCTTGTGATAATCTGATGGACTAAAGAAAGTAATTCGATTTTTTCAGTCATCTAGCTAGCCTATTGTGTACCTACAGTAGTTAACCAGTCAAAGCCATAGGATGTTTTATGTACGACTATTTTTGTTTACAAATAAAAATGCTTTAATTATTAGCTTATTTTGTTATTGCATGGTGCAATACTGAATTGCGCGTGTATTGAGCAATAATGGACTATTTGTCGGGAGCATAGATAAATGCGCAGTAAAACGCCGTTCAGCCTATTATTGCTAATCCGCGAGCCTTCTCGTATCAGGCTATTTTTTTGGTATTAGGTCTATTTGAGTAGGTTGAACCAACCAACCCGTTCATTTAACTTTACTTGTACATAATCTTTATTTATTTAAGTAATAAAACGATTATATTACATACCTATACATATTTATTTTTCAACTCCTATCTGGATATGATTCAGTAAGTACTAAAATTTCCGAAGGTGTAAATGAAATGCCCCATGTTTACTGCATTATTATTTTATAGTAAAAAATATACATACACAGGTAAAAATATTGTACACATGTTCCAAGCAGTATGTAAGCATTTTGGGTATTTGCTTAGCTCCATTTAAAATTTTACACTTATGTCACCAAATTGCGAACCTTAGCGCGCCTTAGGCCCTTATTAGACTAGTCAAATTTATATGAACAACCTATGACGGTGTAATAACAACATATAAAAATATGATGTTGTTATTGTGATAGTCTCATAAGGGCCTTAGGAACATCAGCCATAAATCAAAAGAGTTGTAAAACAAATTTTCAGACAATTCGAACTTTATAAATACACACAATGGTTTAGGGGCAATTGTGTGGTCCTTCCAGAGGTATCATTTCTTTCTTACCAAAAACCAAAACTGAACCTTCTTTCTCTTGATTCCGAATTCTGAAATTTCTGGAAATCCACAATGTTGAACTAATTTGTACCTGATTCATTCATTAGATAATTATGAAATGGTGCGTTCATGTAGTCTACATCAAAGAGATATTTTCACTTTTATACCTTAAAGCAATGGCATAGGGTGCAAAACTAAATACATCTCTTTCACGTCGATCCAATAGAAGCAGACTTCACAAATGTGTCAATCATCATTTTTATGAGTTAGATGCATTAAATCAATCTATATCTACCAATAATGAACCCTTCAGGTAGATACAAGGACAAGAGAAAACATTTTACCAATATCCTAAAAGCAAGGCAGAATCAATACAGCTTGTAAAGTTAGTGTTTAGTTTGAGAAAACAAATTATAAATAGGTTTAAATTTACTATTAAATTAAGCATTAGCTATATCAAAGAACCCTCACATTATCGTGCTGCCTGGATAATAGCAAGTTACTTTTAACCTACATTATAAAATGAAATATCTTACTCGGATTTTACATTTTTTTAATGTTTCGGCTTTTAAAAAAATGCTACAAGTTCATTTACATGTTTGTTTATGATCTTATACGAAATTGTAACATAACACAATAAATAAAAGTCTGTAAAATCACTTGACATTTGGTTTCTACTATACAGAGATCAACAAATTACATGGAAGTAAAGTAAAAGAACAAAATGCAGATTTATTTTTCTATAAAAATTACAATACACATTTCATTATCATAATAATAGCTAGCTAACATGTCTTAAAAAAGATGAAAAAGACTGAATTCTATTTATTATTTGATGTGGCAACTTTACCATTTAATTACAATACCATTTAATTACAATAAGTATTTGTTTTAAATCAATTTCAATATTGTCTCTGGCCCGGATAGAGGGGCTCCGCGGCACTAGGCTCGCTACTGCGACACCAGACACTCACTATCAAACTAAATCAATGAAAAAGGGCACTATTATTTAGGAACAATCCTCTTGGCTCTTTCTTACACACTGTGCTACTTTTCTTTTAAACTCCGAATATGATTCTCTCCATTCTTTCTGTAAAAAGAAACAGAATGAGCGCAAATCTACCATTGTCAGTGCTGTGGGTTTGTATTGTTGGGCCTAGTGGTCGCAGGTATAGTGCTTGTTTCAGTGAGCTCATGTTGTAGTGTCTAGCAGCCCTTTTCCAACAGACAGTATGCCATCTATTATTTCCAACTTTTCCTAAAAGCAATCTTCTTGACTTTTCCTAACACATCTGGCAACTTTCTTTTTGAAATCCGAATATCGATCTCTCCATTCTTTCTGTGGATATAAAAACAATGTATTGGGTAAATGAGATGCCAAAAAAACAATCATGCACTGTTTAATGGGTATTAAGGGTATTATAAATTTCTATGTATCTATTCCTCATCATCATCGTCATCGTCGTCGTCGTCGCCGTTATCGTCATCGTCGTCGTCATCGTCATCATCATCATCATCATCATCATCATCATCATCATCATCATCATCATCATCATCATCATCATCATCATCATCAGACATCAGTTTCAAAAACATCAGAGATAAAAAAATTGTCTTTGGACCCAAAAAGCAATTTGTTTTAATGGTCCATAGCTGCATAGCAACAGTTATGGAATCATTTTACATAGTTCTGCTTTTCAGAAGAATGATAAATTGATAACACTCCCTTATAAAGATGTGAAAAAGGTGTCTCTTGATCGAAAAGTCCCTTTGTATCTGTAAGTAAGGACTCAAAATAAGGTAAGAAGATGTCAGAAAGAATCTATGTATTCTTTTGTTCAGATTAAGACAGAAATTAATTGTATTGATGGTTCATCATCATCATCATCACTTCAGCGGAAAGCCGTCCACTACTGGACATAGGATATTTATCTATAGAAAAATGCCATCCTGCTACTTCCATATTGTCTAAAGATTCAAAGTATTGATGGATCATTAAAACTGCTTATGGTTATGCAATACCCCAATCAAAGGTTGAGCTATTATATTAAAATTCAGGGTTAACTCAGTTAAAAGTATGACTACCAAATATAATGCTACAGTCCTTCCATTCCAAATTTCTTTATAGGATAAGTATAAAAAGCATCGATAAGAAAGGTAAGTATACTTACTGCAGCGTCTACATTAGCGGGGCTTTCATCATTGGGATCAGCCAACATAGATATGACACTGATCAATATTGTCTCCACTGTGTGTACTGGTAACCACCGTTCTGAGGCTTTCTCATAACCCCATTTGTCATCACCAGGCTCATGCAGTATTGATATGCAGACATCACCATTCTTTTCAACTGAAATTACATTCAAGATATTTTTTTTTAAACTAGCTTCTGCTTCTTTCACGCGTGAAGAGGTCACACTGACAACATTACTTTCACATTTATAATATTAGTGTAGCTTGTGTTTTAAACTGATCACTTCAAATAGTTCCTTGAGGCTTTTTGTGCATACATGAAAAAAAAATATACTTACTGAATATAACTAAGTAAATGACCAGGAAAATAAAACCGAATTTCCTTGGCCCTCCCATTTGTCATTTTATTTCACATAAATTACCTATATTGTAAATCTACACTGCTTTAAAATGAAGGAAAACATAGTGAATAAACATCAAAGTCATCAAACATGTACCTGAAGTCCCTAATCTCCGTTCATCCAGCACATTCACACAACTTAAACCTTCTCAGAATAAGAGTCACGATAATATGGGCTGGTTATATGTACAATCTAATCTAGAAATTGTCCAACAATTAGTGACTGAGACTCGAGACACTACATAAGGCTTAAACTTACAATCACACTAAACCTTTCTATATGTATAAACCATCCAATAAAAGCTAAACAATACTCACTATTTGGGTGCCATATTTCAGTAACAAATTTCATTCGAGGTGGCCTTAGAGGATATTCCTTGGGGAAGTGTAAGTGAGCTTTAAAAAATCCACCCTCACTGAAAATGTAAGATTATATCATTAAATAAGTAATGTAAGATTATACATGACGGCCGGATTAGTCCAGTCGGTAGTGACCCTGCCTTCTGTTAAGATGGTCCCGGGTGAGTCCCGCTCCGGGCAAACTTTGTGTGATGAGCATGAATGCTTGTACTAGAGTCATGGATGTTAAGTATTTATGTGTATGTAATCTCTAATATATAAAATTCTTGTGTCAGTGTTTGTAACCAAACTCCTCCAAAACGGCTCGACCGATTTTGATGAAATTTGGTGTGTATGTTCAGTAGATCTAAGAATAGGATGTAAGCTATTTTTCATACAAAAAAAAAAACTAAGGCGGTACGAAGTCCGCGGGGTCAGCTAGTTCTCTATATAAGTATTAGTATCATTGTCTAGCACCCATAATACAAGCGATGCTTGGTTTGGGGCTAAGTCTGTAATGTGTGAAATGTCCCAAGATATTTATTTATTTATTAAATCATAAACTAAGACATGATTTATAAACAAAATATACAGCAAATTAATCACAGGACTTGTTAACAAGCAACAGAACACATGTCTGAATAGAAACATGGTTGAATAAAATACCATGCTGCAAGAGTAATGTTTAAATGTTAATACAATACTTGCTACTCACTATAAGGTGTCCGGAGGTCCGATGATGAGGACTTCCCATCTGTATATATCATTGTCATCTATTAATCCAGCAGAAAAACCTTCTACCGGATTTTTGTTCAGTTCTGAAAACACAGTAACATATCATCATCATGGTGTGTGTTCTTCTGCGTTTCAACACTAATCTATAAATACCATTTCTTTGTTCTTCAATCTGGACGAGCGATAAGAGAACATGAGACTGCCAGCGGCCGAGGACTAAATATAAAAACATCGAGAAAAAAGTTTACTCATACTGGCAACGAACGTCAGTCATTGCGACGGATATTGATTTTTTACTAAAGTTCGTCTATTATAAATTTACGTGTATCCTCCAAATATTGAGCAGTAAATTCATAAATTCACATCGTGGTGTTTTATGCAAAGACCATCCTCAAAATTCGACCCACGGAGGTCAACGAATGTAGAGATATGTCGTCTGACGCTCATGCCAGTGTGCTAAACGAAAAGCTTGCATATGTAATAATTGGGCTTACCTGCTAACTGCTTTTTTAACAAAAGCGAAGACTGTAGCTCTGACATTAATTACAATTACGAAATTTACCCAGACGACACGAAACAAATGATTTTTCACTAAAGATGGCTGGCTGAGTTTTGGGCAGGTTGTGAAACATATGAGTTGCTTGCTTCCGGCGAAATTGCAACAAATGTTGCCATATGAGTGACAACCTGAATAAATTCAGAATGTGTTATGTTATTTACGGCGAAAATTATAAAAGCATTATAATCTTAAAATATTCGCTAATTATTCTCAATATATTTTTCAAATCGCTGAAAAAAAATACATAACTAAATACAGGCTGACCAATGTAACAGCCAAAAATAAATCTTTACTCAAATTTTGCCCGCGACTACGTCCGCGTGGTTGTTTGTATTTGGTATTGTATTCTTCCCCGTATTCCATACTATAATCGTATCAAATTTCATCAGAATTGGTTCAGTGGTTTAGCCGTAAAAGCGTAAATGGCAGAATCTCTGTCCTTTTCATTTATATTTATACTAGCTCGCGTTTCCGCGGGAACTACTCGTTTTTCCGATAGCCTATATCTTTCCCAGGACTCCAACAATCTCCATATCAAATTTAATCTAGTCATTCCAGCGGTATAGGCCCGCCCGCCACATTTTTGAACTGTGCTTTTTCCGGTATTATAAAAGTGTCCTGTCTCTGAGTCCTGAGACCCGAACTATTGTTTTTAGAACTTTCTGTCTGTATATTATCCACCAACACAAAAGCCTATTCACATGAGAGGAGGCCTGTGCGGGCTGTGCCCAGCGCCTCTCATCACCAGAGGATTTGGGCCATATCCCTCACGCGGGCCCAATGCGGATTGGGGACTTCGGATACATCCTTACTTGGCAGACGCGTGCAGGTTTCCTCACGATGTTTTCCTTCACCGGAAAGCGCAGTAGTAAAATCAAATTTAATTTCGCACATAAGGTAAGGAAACTTAGAGGTGCGAGCCGGATTCGAACCTACGAGTCCTACGACCCTCTGCATGAGAGGCGGTAGGTCAAGGTCAAACCATTAGGCTACCACGTCTTTTTATATAAGTATTATCATTTCAGATAAAATATTAATTTCGGATAAGTATTAATCGTCGGCAGGCCTCCAAGGTTCGGCACCCGTACCGCGTCCCGCAATATCCCTTCATAACGTAAACCTTTCTGACCCGTTTATTTAACAGCTAAATAACTCAACAATGGATAAATAAAAAACAATTGCAAGAATCAATTACTTATTTAATGACATAAAAATAACGGTTACAATTAGTCATCTTCTGTTGCTTTTTTGATCTTCTTACCCTTAGGTTCTGCATGGCCATTCATGTGTTCCAGTTTCCGCTTCTTCTTTTTCAGCTTCTTGGTTTGCTCTGTCGCTTTGGGAACTGGAGCCTGAGTTTTACTATTACCTTTTACTGTCCCTTTTAATGTACCTACAAAATCGGCCAATGACTTAAAATCTATACTTGATGGAATATGGCAACTTTCGTGAAACATTTTCATGGTGTTGATCAATTTTCTTAGGACAATGAAGAAATTGTTTTTAGCTTCAAACCCAGTATCGCTTTTCAAAGTACTCGTTAATTTAGAATGGAAGTTTGATTCCAAGTTGTTTAATTTAGCTAGGGCCGAGCCAGACGGCTTAGATCGCCTCAGGGATCGGTAAAACCCTGCCATTAGTTCGAGTGCTTCATTCCTGCGAAATTGCCTAACGCTGACATTGAAAATATTCTCCACTATGATCGGCACAAGTTCATAGTTGCCATCCCACTCAGTTTGCAAAACGTTGTGGAAGAAAATAATGGGTAGTAGACAATTTCGATTTTGAAAATAGCTGTGCAATGCTTCCTTGAAAATTGTGATCAGTGGAGATACAGCCTGCTTTTTAGGCGATTTGGCCTTGTCATCAATTTTCATGGAACAGTGTATTATAAACGTGGCAAACTGTGTAATGACATCGCCTACAGCTTGGAACAGAAAATGTGACCTTGAACCCTTGTCAATTACTGATTTTAAATTGTCACACAAAATATCAATTGTGATATCGTCAGTTGATGAGAACTTCCTTATTTTCGTCAAATTTTTAATAGTTTTTCGCACTCTGTTCTCCAGTTCACTGAACTGGCTGTCTTGTATGCAGAACTCTAAGCACCTCGTCAGTGGCGCGATCATTCCTAGGCATATATCCATAGATAGCTCTTTTTCTAAATATATATCTATCAAGTCTAGTGCTCTTATTCTGAAATCCGAGAGTGCCTTTTTGTCTTTACGGTCCTTTTTGGTTTTCTTGCCTTTTCCTTGGTTGAATTGCCTAAATGCTTCAGCTAGTGCTTCATCCAGTTTCTTGCCATCTTCTTCGTCGATCATGTCTGCGTCGATGCTTTCTGCGTCGGAGTTAATTCCCTCTGCGCCTAAGGCTTTCTGCACAGCCATCCTCAGTTGATCGGGAATTGTTACTTTGTCGTCTTCTTCCTCTTCGCTGTCACTGTCTTCACTGTCATCATTGTCAGTGTTCCCGTTTTCCCCATCTTTATTCTCATCTTCAGATTCGCTTTTATCTTCGTCGCCATCCTCAGACTCACTATCTTCTGTTAGAGGATTATTTTCACTGTCTGGATCCAGTACAGACAAGATCTGACCAACTGATGTAGGTGTGATGTACTCCCAGAGAAGCCTAAATACACATTGAACCACAGACCTGAGTACACTGGAGTCTGTAGAGAGGATTGAAAGTAGAACCTCCGTCAATACTTCAATCCACTCTGGTTCATCTTCAGCTAAACTGCCTTCCTTAACATTTTTCTTTACTTTCTTCTTCATTCCCTTTCTATAATGCTCATAGCAGCTTTTCAGTTCTTTTATAGAACTTCTAGCCATCTTCACATGATCTGGTTCAGAAAACAGAAACAAGCCTAGCTGGTACAATAGGACAAGAAAAACTTTGTCCACTTTTGATTTGGATTCATTCTTTTGTATGTTAGCAGATACTTCTGTAAGCATCTCCCAGCACTCTACATTTTCTTTAGGGAACTGCTTCTCCAATTTTGTTTTTACTGCTTCTTTTTCAAGGATACTATTGATGAAATCACTCAGTGAAGAGAGGACCTCCACTAAACTATCCACATTTGTGAAACGGGAGGTGAAACAGCGGTAGAAACATGATTTGGAGGCAACTGTGGAAAAAATAAATGTGACAAATTAGTAAAAAAATACAAATGATTAAAGAAATCTTTACTAGACTAAACAAAAGCAGAATGCTTTTACCTGATAAATCACTACTAACTGCTGCATTATCTCCGCCACTGATTTTGAAGAAGCCAAAGCACATCAATATTTTCATGTAAGTCAATTTGAAGTCTGTGTCATCCTTCACAGCGTCATGGCTAACGAGGTATGAGATAAGCTCAGCTGCTCTGATCCTTTCAATGTTAAACCATACTCTCTCCAAATTTTCTTTCGCACATTTATCACTGTTCATAAGTACACCTTTAAGATGTTTCGCCATTTTCTTCACACCACTTTTCTCCAAATCAGCAATTATAGACTTGATAATGCTTGTTCCAGTCATTTCCGTGAATTTCAGCTCACCAGGATCAAACAGCAATTTCTTCAATACTTGAAGCCTGATTGCATCATCTACTTTTTCACTCTTTAATGCTTTATTAAGGGCATTGAGGAGATCCTTTTCCTTTTTGATCATGATTTTGTGGTCATCCTCATTGTCTCTTTTGTTTCTGATCTTGCTGGCCGTTTGAAGACCTTTAAACCAATCCATGAATAGTTTGAAGAAATTTTTGCTTATCAACTCCGGGATGACTTCGACATTGTCTTTCAGGTTGTTCAGGATTGTCGTGAGCATGTTGATTGCCACCAGCTCCCTGTTCCTGTTGTGTTTGACGAGCTGGCTGTCGATGCCGGATGTCCAGAAAAGAAGCAGGTGAGGTGACTGAGCTATACTTATGCCAATTTCTTTGTAAATTGGATGATTGAGAGAGTTAAAGTCTATACCAGTCTGGAACAAAAATGAATTTATTTTTATTTTGTTATCGAATGAATTTGACTATTTGGAGAGCCTTACTGAATGAATTACACTTACCATTAGTTTTTCACATATAACATGAATGTTATCCTCGCACAGTATCTCTGCAACACCTATCAACTTCCTTAGTTTCACTTTCTCTGGGAACTTTTTGCTGACCAGCATGAGGAAATACAGGGAATCCAGAGTGTGTTCTTTTATTTCTTTTTTGAAGTCTTGCTTCAGGTTTGGCCATATTATTGATGAGAATTGATCTGCATTCATCTACAATTGGAAATACTGGTTAATAAAATGATCCAGTTACGTAGATTTAAGTACCTTGTAGATTTACTATTGACTTTTACAAGCGTTGATGATATTATTAAAGCTTTATAGCTTCACAAAACTGTTCAGTTTTCTCTACAATTCAAAACGTAATTCCAAAGGTGATATCATTTAAAATCTTAAACTTTGCTCACCCCAATAATGAAATCCAGCAGTATCAAGTATGCCGCAGTGCTCAGATACGACTTCTTAGCACTGGCCTTCATCAAGAGCTGCAAAACTTCCTTCTGCTCCTCATCCGTGCATGTCAACATGTGACCGGAACGGAAAATGGCACCACACACCAGAATTTGGCCCAAAGCCACATCTCCAACTTCCTGTATGAATAGAAGTAGATTATAAAACTAAAATTGTATGATACAGAAAGTGCACCCCTGAACACCATTTTTTTATTTTATTCCAATGGTATAGGCAAACGAACGCACAGCCTACCTGATTTGTTCTTAGACTTTCTTGTACTTTAACCAGAGTATTTTTGTCTTTTTCTTTCTGTCTGTTCGTTATAGTAAATCCCCGGAATTATTGAACCGATTTGCATGCCGTTTACTTACACTTTTGGATGAGCCATTAGCATGAAGCTCCTTCTTGACGAGGCTCAGGAGCTCAGGCACAGTCACTTTGAACTTTTTCAGTAGAGAAACTAGCGTAGCAAAGTATCCAGTCCTGACGTCGGGCACATTCGCCCCTAGACTTCTTACAAGCCTTTTTAAAACGTATTGAATTTCTTTCTCATTCTGCAACGATGATAAAGTTACATGTTTCACATTTAATAATTACATCACACCTCAAGCAGTCAACGTGATTCAATATGGGCTTGTATACTGAATTATTTTAAATACATAGTTTAAAAACTAACCTCGCTGCCTTGTAAACGCGAAATTATCTTAGCGCCACCGTTAAGTTTTGAATCCTTATCTGCTACTTTCAGTAAATCGAAGGCGTCTAGAACTGATGCAGTCACTTTCACATCTTTAACCGGTGGTTTTGAGTCAATTTCCATCTCATCCTTCATTTTTACTTCGAAATTATTTCCATGCTGCTGTGAAGAACTGTGTGCATCCACATGGGAAGGATTAGTGGGATTTGACATTGACAAGCGATCGCCGTAAGCGATATTGACAGATGTCTACATTGTTGCGTTCAGAAACGTTTGAATTTTTTCATTTTGTCCACACTGTCCAGCGAAGAGCATGATGGAGCGTGTAAGCCAGTTGAAAATCTCCAATGTTGCCATATCTGAAATCTGTGAAAAATAACGTTTTTTTTTCATTAAAATAAAAGCGAAAATTTAATTCAATCATATTAAAATTTATATTAATTACCATTTCACGTTTCTATGGTCTATTACTAATAATAAAATATGGAATATTGTTGCCTGAAATAAAAAAGAATGGCTGCTACCCCAGGAAATTGATGCGCGCGCGCTCAGTGTTCCATGTTTCTAAACATGGCAGGTCGCAGTGGTTTCGACGATGGAAATCCTAGGTATATACGCTAAAATATTATTTACTAAGCTATTTAAACATCTTTTGTGGGTGTATTAATTGTTCCTGCGAATGGATTGCCCGTTTAATGTGTTGTTTCACTGTTCCTATCAGCAAATTCACTTGTTTTGGCGATGCGATAACATTAACTAAAATTGCGCTTTTAATGCTGATTTTGTGAACTGTTGTCGATATCTATCTTATTACGCGCATAATAACGAAGTTTACCAATCGTTTATTGACAAGAAAAGGGCGAGTTATATGTTTTTATAGGTTATAATATTCCTTGGTTATGTTGGTGACTTTAGGGACTTCGGCGGCGGCCGAAGGACGACGGGAGGGCGCCCTCTTCCCTCGGAGCCTCCCTACAAGGCGTACGTCGGAAACTTACCTTCTGATATCATCCAAGGCGATATTAACAGAATTTTCCCTGTGAGTTACAGTGATACCTATGCAAATTATTCATGCTATCTACTTATGCTCATTATCTTCTTTTTATTGAAACATCTCACTCAAGCTACTGTTTCCAGTTTAGGTATATCTTAGAATTTCTAATATTTTTTGAACACCTAAAGTAATAGTCTATTTTTTTTTCTATGGACATTAAGTTTATTTAATGTTCTCAAAATAACTCTACTTAGATTCGATTAAATCGGTTGCCTCAAATGTCACTATACATTTGCTTTTGTTGTCAGATGCAGGCACTTATCTGCTTAATGAACTTTAATGTCACTGTTGTAATATTAATTTGAAAATATAAATAACATTTGCTATGGAAAGTAGAACACGTTTGTTACTAGGGAAATCCCATTCACAATTTCACTAGATATATTTTATATTGAACATACTTGTGTTGAACTCTGGATTGAATAAATTTTTATTACGAACTTTGTAATAACATTCTACCTTTTTCTTTTTTAGAATCTGGCCATTAAGAATGTGCGATTGGTTATGGATAGAGAAACAGACAAATTTAAAGGATTCTGCTACGTAGAATTTGAATACCTCGATGATTTGATTAAAGCCATTGAAATGAATGGCCACCTTAATGTGGATGGAAATTTTATAAAAATTGATGTGGCGGAGGAAAAACGGAATGACCGGTAAGTACCACATCATACTAAAAAATACAAGCTATATATATAAAAATGAATTGCCATGTGTTAGTTTGCTAAGGCTCGAAAACTACTGAACCGATTTGGCTGATCCTTTTTTTGTTATATCAATAAAAAAAATTGAGGAAATCGAAAGGAACAGCTAAAAAACAGAAAACATGTACAAAGATATGTATGGGAATCCATGGTGATAGAATTTCACCTGACCAACTAGTGGTTACATGGACATGACCCTGACAACCCTGAATTAGTGATTACTGTTCAATTAACAAATTACTTTTTAATTAACAAATGACATCCATACGGGTTTAAGGCATTCACTGTCACTTCTGTTTTACGAACTTTCGTCAGGTGCCACATCGGTCATTAAGGGAACATTGCAACGCACATGTGCATTCAAGGCACTGCAGGAAAATCAGCAAAAGGCACATATGCGTCGGTGGCAGTGAATGTGTTAAAGAAATGTTAATATACCCCTCTTAATTTATTATTAGCTCCATGCACAAAAAATACAATATTAATATCACATGAATTCACATGCGATATACTAAGTGAGTTTTGCTTTAGCACCTATCGAGGGTTCCCGGCTCAAACTCGATAAGTCGCCTTAAGAAGACAATAAGATTTGAATTTGACATAGAACATAGAAAGTTCACAGTTGTAAAACGTAAAGTATCTCGACTTATTGGGTTTGAGCAGGGAACCCTCGCTATTTCATTTTGTTTAAGGCTTCTTAACTAGATAATATATGCATGTTTTATTATACTCTCCAAAGGTCTAAACTCTTTCAATGTTAAATGTCACATATGTTGTCGCACTGGGCCCGCGTGGGGACTATAGCCCAAACCCTCTCGTGATGAGAGAAGGCCTGTGCCCAGCAGTGGGACGCAAGTAGGCTGTACTAGTAATGTTGTGATTACATACTTTCTTTTGGATCTCTTAACTGTATAAGTATGTAATGCATGTATTGACTCATTTTCCGCCACTCTGCGTTTTATCTGTGGCTATTTTGAGCGGTCTCTGCTGTATAAACCATTGGGTAGGCTAGATTAATAAGTGATGTCCAATAGAGCTCAGTTACGGCAACAAATAAGTAAATGACAATTTGAATGCCTAAATAATTTATTTTGCATGATAATGACCGAAAACTCTCTTACTAACATGAACTCTAACAGTGAAAATATGATTTAGACGCATCAGCGAATTGCTGCCTGTCTAAAATTAAATAAATAAATATTTCCTTCAAAAGAAATATAGTCACAATACTCGACTTTGACGTTACGGTGACACGTCACCCGGATTGGCAGGCCTTGTTTTCTTAGACCATGATCCAAACCAAGAGAGCTTGGAGGGGTCTTCAAACCAGAGACTTTTTTCTGTGTGATTTGAATGTTCAATTTTGTGGGTTTCAGGGGGGCGGGTTCGACCGCGGGCGGCGAGACGGAGGCCGCGGTCGCGACGGCGGGTTCCGGCGCGACGGTGGCGGTGGTGGGCGGAGG
>OZ020292.1:3940474-3984991 GCA_963971205.1 Aethes cnicana
CCCAAACCACTGGACGGATCGGGGCTGAAATTTGGCATGCAGGTAGATGTTATGACGTAGGCATCTGCTAAGAAAGGAATTTGCAAAATTCCCACGGAGAGGAGAAAAAAGGGATTTTTACATTTTAATGTTTAGGCGCGTACGAATTCGCGGGAAACATCGTAGAGATCTGAAATTTGGCATGCAGGTCCCTTGAGGAACGTAGGGGAGCACTAAGAAAGGACTTCCCGAAAATCCCACGGGAACGGGAAAAAATGTTTTTTTTTTTACATTTTAAGGCGCGTACTTTAGTCGCGGGGTCATCGTAGAGAGCTGAAATTTGGCATGCAGGTTCCTTGGGGAGCGTAGGGGAGCACTAAAAAAGGACTTCCCAAAATTTCTACGGGAACGGGAAAAAATGGGTGTATTACATTTTAAGGCCCGTACGTAGTCGCGGGGATCATCGTAGAGAGATGAAATTTGGCATGCAGGTTTCTTGGGGAGCGCAGGGGAGCACTATGAAAGGATTTCCCGATATTCCTACGGGAACGGGAAAAATGGATTTTTTACATTTTAATGTTTAGGCGCGTACGAAGTCGCGGGGATCATCGTAGAGAGATGAAATTTGGCATGCAGGTTCCTTGGGGAGCGTAGGGGAGCACTAAGAAAGGATTTCCCGATATTCCCACGGGAACGGGAAACATGGGATTTTTACATTTTAATGTTTAGGCGCGTACGAAGTCGTGGGAAACAGCTATCTATCTATCTAAATATATAAAAAAAGAAACTGACTGACTGTCTGACTGACATATCAACGCAGAGCCGAAACTACTGGTCGTAGAGAGCTGAAATTTGGCATGCAGGTTCCTTGGGGAGCGTAGAGGAGCACTAAGAAAGGATTTTCCGAAATTCCCACGGGAACGGGAAAAATTAAATTATGATCCTAGATTACAAACACTTTCAAGAAACACGTTATGCAGATTACCTACTGTTAGATTACCTGCCTATTGTCCAGTAAAAAGGAAATGATTGATGAGTTCACTAAAACATTCTTTACATCACCCTTGGCCGTAAAGTGGGATTTTCTGCCCGCTAAGCGGAGAGAAAATCTCACTTTTTGGCCAAGGCAAGACGTAAAACTATTGACAAACCACGGGCGGTAATTCGTAAAGCCCCAGATCGCATATTTTTGGCCCTCACCTTCGGTTATTCGGGCCACAGAAACCTGCGATCTGGGACATTTACGAATTCACTACCCTAGGTCTGTAATGTACTATTAAACCAGTCTGCTATTACCTAAATAATGAATTTTGGCACTAAACTATTTATTCCTAAGAGATTAATGAATCAGAGAAAAAAAAGGAAAAATCTATACATATAATAAAAAATAATTCTGTAGAAGAAGTCGCGGCTGAAAATTGAAAATTAAAAGAAACTATCAAGTCAAAGGGACTATATGAACGGTACTGAACACAAAATAACGATTTTTAGAAAAAAATACTGTATGTACAATCAGCAGCAGAAGTAGATAAGCTGTCCAGGTGTTCAAAATAACCTACACACGACCTTATTCTTAAGACGTTAAAGGCGTGTGTAGGTCATTTTGAACACCTGGACAGCTTATCTACTTCTGCTGCTGACTGTATGTATGTCCGGATTTAACTCGAAAACTACCGGACGGATTGAAACAAAATTTGGTATGGGGGTAGTTTATAACACTGGTCAACATATAGGCTACTTTTTATCCCGAGGAAATGCATAGTTCTCGCGGGAAGGCTATTAACAAATTCCACGCGGACGAAGTCGCGGGCAGAAGCTAGTAATATTATAAAGCTGTTAGTTTGTGTTTAGATGTTTCGATGTTTGTTGCTCAATCACGCTAAAACGGCTCGATCAATTTGCATGAAACTTGGCAACTTGGCATTGGCACCTGCTATCCCGGAAACCCCGGAAAGTCTCTGAAAAATCCCGGATACTCCATTACATGGACCCCGGAAAAGGACTTTGGATAGACATTCCGCGAATCCCAGAAATTCCGAACAATTCCTGGAAAGTTTTTAATAGTATCCTGGAAATCTATATCTTGGAAATATAGTGTTTAAATCCCCGCAGAAGAAATCGCGGGTTAAAAAAAGCTCGTTATACATATTTCCCCGAATTCCCCCTTGAAGCTACCCTGCTTACCCTGCATGCACCGCCGTCCGATCCGTATAAATATCGGTCCTGTAGCCGAAATAGTATCTTGCGAACTTAATCCGAAACGTTATCCGGTATTTTATACGAAAGACACTACTGAAAGCACATCGGCCCGATATTTCACACATACGAGTCGGACGCTGTGAATGAAGATGAACGCCCGTATCGCACCTTAAGTCGCGAAGTTTTACATATTACTAACTTCTGCCCGCGAATTCACCTGTGTGGAATTCGTTTATCGCGTTCCCACGGGAATGCGTTTTTCCGGGATAAAAAGTAGCCTATGCCATTCCCGGGACTCATCATTTCATCTAAATCGGTCTAGCAGTTGAAGCGTGAAGAAGTAACGGACAGACAAAGTTACTTTCACATTTATAATGTGAGTATGGATTTTTTGAACAGACGCGGTCTTTCTTTTCTATATACGATTTCATTTGGTTGGTTGTCGTGTTACTAAATGGTTACTAACAATGCAATGAAATCTTGAAAGTTATTATTTGGTAGGCCTATTATAAAATGGAGCAATAACTGGTGATGGTTGCGGGAGTCCGACCCGAGAAATGCGTGAGGCTCGGAACTGGTCTGTTCTCTGTAATATAACAGTGGACGCTGGACGATTGGACATCTCTCGGTTGACATTATGGCGGTGATGAAAATGATGATGCAAATATCATGTAACTGTATATAAACTTGATGCAATGGCGGATCCAGGATTTTTGATGGGGGGGGGGGGGTTGGTACACTTAGGGTAGGTTGATTAAAACCGTCCGTTAAAGTTAACGTTAACCTTTAATATTTTACTATGGGACAAAATGACGTTTCTGTATGGAATGACAGCTCGGCGACCATATTTAACCACCAGGAGTCCGTCAACTGTGCCCCCAAAATCATCTCAGGGTTGGTTGATTCAAACCAACCCTGAGATGATTTTGGGGGTAGGGGGGCTTGAGGTCCCTAGCCACCCTGGATCTGCCACTGACTTGATGGTTGTGTGTCGACAGACACCACGGGCAGACCAAAGCTGAACCTGAAGCCGCGGACGGTGACGGAGCCGGTGAACTCACTCGCCAGCACGAGCCAGGCCTCGTCCATCTTCGGCGGCGCGCGGCCCCGAGAGGAAAACCTCAAGGAAACACCCAACGAGTAGACCGGCCCGCGAATCATCTCGGCTTTTGTTAGGTTACGAGGTTGTAAATCATTTTTATCATATATTTTGTTAGCTTTATTATGTGTATCAATTTAATGAGCTTATTGTGCCGCCGACCCCGCTCATTTTAGAGCGGCGACGACGCGACGCACCCTCATTCGCAGTATTCAAATTGCTAGTGTTGATTCATTTAATAAATTCCACCCCCGAACTATGCTTGCATAATATTGTTTTTTTTTTTTAACAAGAAGAAATACTTCTCGTTCGTTTGTTATCAACTGATTTAGTTGTGATATGTAATTATTATACATATTCGTTTTTTCATAGCCACCTTGGAGAGTTCCATTGAAGATTCTCTATTGTAATAATTGTTTATCGATTCAATGTTTTAGTCATTTAGGTCACGAAAATTAATCATTGAGTAATTATGAAAATAGTTTAAGAGCTGATGTAATTACGGTTTCATTAATAAAATTAACTTCCACGTACTGGGATTTCTACTTTTATTAGATATTTATGTAATGTCGATAAGCTACGTGGCAAATAAACGAAAAAAAAAATCGCAAAATTGTAACGGATTATAGAAAAATGAATAAAAAAGTGATTCTTTGTAAAACCACGGGTTTGCAATGGACTCCTATCTCCTTTACTCCTAAATGACATTCTATCTATACAATAATGTAATGATTAAAATCCACAAAAGAATATTTTTTCTTATATGATCGATTTTGTTTGAAGTTTTAGATTACGTGTTCCGACCTAACTTATATGAATAGGCGCGCGAGGCATCTACAGCGCGAGGCCGTGCTGTGCCATTTTGTTCGCTTGTTCAGTTGAAAGACGAAAAAAAAACGAAAAAATCTTAACGAATTTCATGATTTACTGGCTAATTTTTCACCGGGCATTTTCTCTATTTGATTTGTGTAATCAGGGTCACCTGCGTTCCATAGCCAAGTGTTTGCAGCATAGAGAGATAGTCATTTCAAACACCGATCTTTATCCACAATGACAATCGAGCGCGGCACGAAACAAAACGCGTGAGTGTGAGTCTAGTGCGAGCTGCAAACGATCGAGGCGCCTTTGAGCAAACCAAAAACCGACAGTCGATTTCAGAAATCTGAAATTGCATTGCATGTAGGTTCCCTGTGGAGGTTAGGGGAGCACTATGAGAGGATTTCCCGAAGTTCCTACAGGAACGGGAAAGGAAAAAATGGGATCTTCGCGTGTTTTACCGCGGACGAGCGCTATTACAGTCGGGCGCCATCAGTAACATCTGAGCCAATAAGGTGACCATAAATATCTGAACACGACCTTATTGTCGTGATGTTAGAGTGCATGTTCAGATATTTATTTGCTCAGATATATCTGATGGTGACTGTACCATATAAAAGTTGGAGCTATATTAGAGTATGAACCATTGACTTAAAATAAGTAATAACATATGGACGAACAGTGCCTAACATAATATGTCAAAATATATGGATCAACTGACATTAGAAAATATGTTCCAATATGCTAATAACGCCTCTTTATAATGAAGGCCAAACAGGTGCCCGAGCTATTCGGGTACCCGTTTTGATGGGGGCCATTTTTCTTCGGCTGATTGTGAATCCTTACTTATAATAGATCAATGGTATGAACAGAAGGTCCATTCATTAAAGTACCTAGGTAGGCATATGGAAAAACACACTATCAAGTAAACTCTTTAATTAAATATCGAGATCTTCATCTGGATCCTCCTCATCCCAGTCATCGACTGCGTCAGGCTCATAGTACACTTTACTTTCACCCTCGTTGATCTTGCTCATGTAAGGCAATGTCAGTTTATACTTCTCTAGCTTCTCCGTCTGGTCCATTTCAATTTTGAATGTTGAAAGGCTACTTGGTAAAGGTTTTTCAGGTTCAGACTCTTTTCGCATTTCCTTTGTTACAGTACTCAACTTCAATGTCCCTGTTCTACTATCGTAGGAAAGGATCTCCTCGGTTTTAACAATTTTACCGCCTTTTTTCAACTGTAGCGATATTTTCGATGGGTCTGTCGAGTCATAAGAGACAATAGCGCTTGCTATATGATGTAATTGCATTTGTATTTTGGAGGAATGGGGCAGACAATCTTTATGAAATACAAATATCAACTGATCCACATTTGGGTTTGATATTAACCTCTTCAAATGTTTTAAGCTATAACTCCACCCCAAGGAAAGGGACATTTGGTTTACAGAATCAATAATTACAGAACATTTAGAACTAGTTAGTTCACCTAGCTGTTGTGCATTAGGATTCTCATGGTATGTCACACTTCTGTTTTTGAATACGCATCTCCACAAAGACGCTGGTTTTTCATAACAGATCAAATGCAGTTCATTTTTTTCATAATTAGCCAACTCCACTAATACAGGTATTGTGTTCTTGTCGTAGTCGTCTTCCACCAACACACTTGGTGCAGCTCGCAATTTATAAAGAGCCATCTCACTCCTGGTAGTACTGTTTTTCTTGTTTGATTAGAATAAAAATAATAATAACTATATTTAATAAAAATCAATATAATTTCAAGTTTACAAGTCTCAAGTCAAGAATGGAGATTATGGCTCTTATTTCGTTGCAGGAAGATGTATATTATTTTTGTCCCATGTGATATGATAACACACATTTCTAAAATTTTGAGGTTAGGGAAACAGATAAAGAAATTATAATTAAAATCACGAACAAAATTTTGCGGATTTTATTGTATCTTGAATAGCTTTTCCCGATATTCAATCCCATCCGTGGAAAAAATAAGGCAAAACCTGGCAACACCACACGTGACAAACGTCAGCCGGGCCCTTATTCTCATATCCGTTCAATTTTCACTTTCGATACAAACTGTATATTGGGGTTGACAGAAGCGCGTTGAGTGAGTCTGTTCGTGTTTTTAGGTTATTTCCTTGAAAAACAAAAAAAAAAAAATCCTTTTTATTCATTTGGTGGTGGTTGGTATACTAAATCTGGGTAAGTAGTAGCTGTAGTTTACGTGTGTGTGGCCGTTGGCCTTTCGGCCACTGAAAAATGGAGGAAAGCGAACCTCCTGATAAGGGTGGAGGACAAGCCGAAATAGAATTGCAAGATAGTCAAGGTACCGATCTCCTTGAGAGTCAAAGCACTAGAAAGCGACCTATTTCGGCTCGTCAGCTACCTGACAATGAGAGAGATCACGAAACCGCGGGTAAAAAAGTTATCACCGACCCCGAAATCGCGAATGCATCCATTGCCAATATGTACAAGCATCCTTCGCTAGAGAGTGATTCTCGAACGTACGGGAAGGACGATCGTGGCCCATTCTTGGTCCACGTTTCACGTGTCACAGATACGACCAACTCAGGGTTAGCCCTGCGACCTATTAGGGTAGGACTGGCATTTAAACAGAACTGTGTCAAAAATATTAAAAAAGATGGTATAAAGTCCATTGGCCGAAATAGAGTGTCAGTAGAGCTTAAGTCTGCAGAAGATGCTAACAACCTGGTACATCATCCCTGCTTGGCTAGATGTAAATTAACCGCATCAATTCCATCTTACAATGTATCACGAATGGGTTTAGTACGTGGAGTCCCAGTTGAATGGTCGATGGAAGAGTTTGTCAGTGCCACTGACCTGCAAGAGGGCAGTGGGAAAATTCTAAAGGCCCGTCGCCTCCAGAGAAAAGTGATAAAAGAGGGAACCCCAAGTTGGGTCCCCACCCAGACTGTAGTCATAACATTTGAGGGTCAAACCTTGCCAGACAGGATATACGCGCTCTACACCTCTATGGTTGTAGAGATATACCAATTGCCAACAATTCAGTGTAGGAAGTGCCTTCGCTTCGGTCACATTCAAGCCCAATGCCGCTCTGAGGCCCGCTGCTACAGATGTGCGCAGAATCACCATGGAGATAATTGTGACGTCCCTGAGGATCGAACCTCCTGCTTGCTGTGCTCTGGTAGACACAACGCAACTGACAACCGCTGCCCCGAATTTGCCAGACAAAAAGCAATCAAACGAGTGATGGCAGAGGAGAACGTTTCGTATGCCGAGGCTTCCGCGCGGTTCCCCGCAGTGCGCCGGCCATATGCAGACATAGCAAAAACGATGTTTGCTCCTGTCCCAGAAAATTCAAGGCAACATGCACCTTCACCAGCTTTCAATTCTCACCCCCCAACCCCATCAAGCGTTACATCCTACCGCAAGACAGTAGTTCGCACCCCTCGAGTGAGGTCTCCCCTTCCAGAAGGGTATGACCAACAGGCCCATCGAAACATAGTTCGAACCCCTTCTTCGCAGCTTCCAAATGGCCATGCCCTTGCTGGCCCATCAAGTAGGTCTCACATTACCCATAATGAAGACCTCTTTGAGCTATTGTTCAAGCTCCTCACCAATATCATCTCCAAATGGAGTGACATATTACCGAACGACGTTGCCCCAATGATGATTAGTCTCGCCGAAAAACTCTCGTCCATCAATGGCCCCTACGGGTCTGACTCACTTTCTACAATGGAACACTAGAAGTGTTATCCCTAAAAAGCAAGACCTTATAAACCTCATTAACACACATTCTGTATCAGTCGCTGCCATCTCGGAGACGTGGCTGACCCCTCGCTCCCGTTTTAGGGTGCCGGGTTTCTCGTGTCTCCGGGAGGACCGCGATGATGGTCGTGCAGGATGTGCTTTATTGATCAAACGATGCTTCACTTTCTCTCAAATACCGCTTCCCCCCCATTCCCCTGAAATAAATGCAGTAGCAGCAAAAATCATGAACATAAATTTTATCTCAATCTACATACCTCATCCTAACCTTAATTTAATTCCTGACCTGTCCACCCTCTTATTCTCCGTTCCTCCTCCTCTTATAATTATGGGCGATTTTAACTGTCATAACACTTCTTGGGGCTCCCACCACACTGACGTATTTTCATCTTTTCTTTTAGATTTATTCGACGATATTAATGTATGTATAATTAACGATGGGTCCCCAACCCATCGAGTATATCCTGGGCAGAACCCTAAATCTGTTCTGGATTTGACGGCATGCTCCCCTAACTTATCATCTTTACTCTCCTGGAGGGTTACAGCGCAGTCAGGCGGTAGCGACCATTTCCCCATACTCATTTCTAAACCCCTCTCCGTAACCCCTTCTGTAAAGCCTGAGCCTCTGTTGAAATATAAAATAAAAGAGGCTGATTGGCCTAAGTATACCTCTTACATTGACAGTAAATTGCACGAACTAGATCCCGACCCTTATAATAACCCCATGGAACAGTACACTCGATTTATCAATCTTGTGCACGAAGCCGCCAAACAGTCTATTCCCAAGAAAAGTTTCAAATCTGATCCCAAAATTGCTTCTCCACCTTGGTGGAACGATGAGTGCACAGCTGCCATTAAGGAAAGAGATGACGCAGAGTCGAGCTATAACCAATCTGGAAACACGGATGATTTTATCTCATTCCAAAGAATCTCAGCAAAAACTAAACGCTTTCTTTTTAAAAAAAAGAAAAAAGGCTGGAAGGGATTTTGCGAAGGTCTGTCCCCAAGATCCCCACCATCATTGATCTGGAGAAACATTAAAAAATATAGAGGCTCCTGTAGTAACGTCGGTCTCTCCTCCAATGACACTTCTTCCTGGCTGGAGAACTTTGCAGATAGACTCGCCCCACCATCCGTCCCTGATGAGTCCTGTTTAAACTTTCCCCTACCCCCCCTCCCGAAACATTCTTTTGATAATCCCTTTTCGATGTCCGAACTGGAACTTGTCCTAGACAGTCTTCGCGATACGGCTCCTGGAGAAGATGGCGTACCTTATTGCTTTCTAAGGCGACTTAACACTTCTGGTCGAGAATATGTTCTCAAGCTCTTAAATTGCTTTTTCGAGTCGGGAGTCATTCCTGATTCGTGGAAGAGTCAAATAATTCTACCATTCCTTAAAGCGAACAAAGACCCAAATGAAGCAAGTTCTTACCGCCCTATAGCTCTTTCGGCAACTTTTAGTAAGGTTCTTGAACATTTAATTAAAAACAGGTTGGAATGGCTTATGGAAAACCAAGGAATACTCGCGGATACCCAATTTGGCTTCCGCAAGGGCAAAAGTGTGATGGATAGTCTAAGCATCCTTACTAGTGATATACATCTGAGCCTTGCTAAAAAAGAACATCTGGTGGGTTGTTTCTTAGATATTTCTGCAGCTTACGACAATGTGCTTCTTCCGGTGCTCAGAGCAAAGATGCGACAGCTGAGCATTCCTGAGAGGATAGTCAATTTTGTCTATAAGCTTTTTATGGGTAGAACGATCAAGATTAGAACGGATAGCCCTCACACTCCAGTTAGGACCCTCTGGCAGGGTATTCCCCAAGGTTCGGTACTCAGCCCACTCCTGTACAGTATATATACATTCGACCTGGAATGCACTCTTTCGCCTTTCTGTAAAGTACTGCAGTATGCAGACGACCTGGCCCTATATATCTCATCCGAGACCATAGAAGCAGCTTCCGCTTGTCTGAACGAGGCACTTAGCTATTTAAAAGACTGGTTGGATGAACATGGCCTTTCGTTATCCGCAGCCAAGAGTTGCACAGTGTCTTTCACCAGGAAAAGAACGGTTCCGGTTGCCGATATCTTTTATGACGACGAAGCAATTCCAAACAGGGAATCGGTGAAATTCCTTGGAGTCTTCCTGGACTCAAAAATGACAGGCGTTCATCATTTAAATTACATAATTGGTAAATGTGAAAAAGGAGTCAATGTTCTCCGCGCCCTTTCAGGTGTCTGGTGGGGATCCCATCCTTACTGCCAAAAATTAGTATATAACGCGCTGGTCAGGAGCCAATTCGATTACGGTTGCTTCATCCTAGAGCCCTGCAGTAAAGTAGCTTTGAAAAAGTTAGATCTTATACAAGCGAAATGCCTGCGAATCATACTCGGCGCAATGAAATCTTCTCCTAAGAATGCCATGCAGGTGGAATGTGTGGATCCACCACTTTTTATAAGGAGACAATATCTGGCCGATAGGTATGTCTTTAAAGCGTTGTCACTTTCTAACCACCCGATTCTTCCCCGACTAGAAATTCTTGTTCAAGAAGTGACTCAAAATAGGTACTGGTCTCACAAGGAAACTCCAAGAATTGTGAAAAGCTTCTTGAAACTTCAAAGCATCCCTACCCCTTTATTTCAAACACAAATTAATCCCCTCTTCGAAACAGATTTTAACGCGCTTGTATATTCTCCAAAAGTGATCCTGGATTTTGGCATTGCTAAGGAAGATTCTGGAGCTGACCGAAAATTCAATAAACAGCTCGAAAAATGGAGCAATTTTCTGCCTGTTTTCACAGATGCTTCTAAATTGTCAAACGAAAGCTGTATTGGTGCAGCAGTTTGGATACCGAGGTTTAGAATTCTACTAAGTTTTAAATGTCCTCCGCAGACGTCAGTTTTCACTGGGGAAACAGTAGCCTTGTTAGAAGCTATAGCTTATGTCGAGTCCCATGACATCTCAAAAACTATTATCTTTTCAGACTGTAAAAGCTGCTTGCAGGCAATCGCTGGCAACCAATTCAAAATGAAAACCAAATTCCCCTTGGTTCTAAAAATTAAAGAATTGTTACTAAAATGCGACAGTAAAGGCCTAGAAGTAGTCCTCGCCTGGATTCCGGGACACTGCGGCATCAGTGGCAATGAATGGGCTGATTCGTGGGCAAAAGACGCAATTCAAACGGGTTCTCAAAAACATTACACAAACTACTCCTCCGATCTCCTAACGATTGCTCATTCAGATGCAAAAGATTCTTGGCAGACACTTTGGGACTCTTCAAGACTTAACAAGGGTAAATATTACGGCAATATCCAACCTCTGATACCGCATAAACCTTGGTTTTACCGTTTCAAATCGGGAAATAAACCGACGACGTCCACCATCTGCCGGCTTCGCCTGGGTCATGTATGTACACCAGTTTTTTTGGCCAAAATCAGGGTTCGGAATCACTCTCTTTGCGAATGTGGCTTGGACGAGGGCACATTGGATCACATCTTTTTTGAATGTCCCAAATACAGTTACTCGCTATATGATGTTTTACCTAAAGAAATTCCGCGGCCTATAAACTTTCACTCTCTTCTCTGTTACTCGAGTTCTCGCTTTGTTCTTCATCTCATTAAATATATACAAGTACACAATATAACTCTATAAACGCTTTTACTAAATCTATGTATGGTGGTGGCTACAGTCCTTTCCGTACATCTTTTAACTACCTTCCGTCTCCTCTAACTTGTCGTTACATTAATGTTTGTTATCGTCCTGTGTTGTCTGTGTTGTCCATAACATTTGTTACACAATTTGTTTTAGGTCTCCTGTGAAATCCTTCCAAAACTTAAAAATTATTTTACCGAACATTCTCCTGGCGTGTCCTATGTCAACATCGACATTGGCGAAATACATCTCGTCGCCCAATACGAGATGTGAAAGCCATTAAAGAAGGAAAAAAAAAAAAAAAAACTGTATATTATAGGTAAATAAGTATACGGTGTCTTATATATGTCTGCGACAGCAGATAAGATGGACTTTTTAATTATAACTAAAAAAAGAGCATAGAAAGTATTTTTATTAGTTGGAAAACCGATTAAAGAACAGTTATGTATTGGGATATCGTTAACGATATCATCTCTACAACTCGAGGATCGGGAGCCACCTGTCCTGTCAGCTGTTTGTTTGACTTTTGCTGTCAAACTCATTATTATTTATTTACGCACTAATTTGGCATTACAATAAAAATAACTAGTTGACCTACAGCGCTATTTATCGTGTATCTGTCGAAGCCATGTTCCCACGTTTAGTACCTAGTTATGTGAAGGAACTAAGTAGAACAATAGTGTACGTTCCGAAGCACAAGCCACCAGAGCAAAAAGATTTTGAGATGCTTCGTAATTTTATCAGCAGACACCCAAAACTTTTAGTCTTAACTGGGGCTGGGATTTCCACTGAATCTGGTGAGTTCTACGTTATTTAAAAAACTTCCTGTTGCGATAGTCTGACTTTACCTTAAGTTTACTATTTCATTAGGGATCCCTGACTACAGGTCGGAGGAAGTCGGGTTGTACGCGCGCAGTAATCACAAACCAGTTCAATATCAGGACTTCGTCAAGTACCCCAAAGTGAGGCAGAGGTATTGGGCTAGAAACTTCGTTGGTTGGCCAAGATTCAGTGCCATAAAGCCAAATGATACTCACCTAGCTATCAACAAATTGGAAAAGGTAAGCTACACCCAGTTTAGGTAAGATATATCCAGTTAAAATTGCTACTTGACTAACGCCCGGTTCCTATATCCAAACAACGCCTCGTTTTATTATTATTATTTATTTATTTAAACTTCATTGCACATACAAAATGTATACAATTGGCGGACTTAATGCCTAAAGGCATTCTCTACCAGTCAACCATAAGGCCAAACAGAAAGAAAAATGAGTAGGTGCATCAATATCAGAAAGAAACTACAGAAATACAAGGAAGATAACAAATAATTCCAAAAGAGGATAAATTTACATAAATGTACATAAAAACGTCGTCGTCGTCGTCGTCGGCGTCGTCGTCGTCGTTTTGCCTACGGACGGTTAAAATTTGACAGATTCTCTATGGAGCAAATGTCAAAAAGTGACCGTCCGTAGGCAGAACGAGGCGTTTTGTGGATATAGGAACCGGGCCTAAGAAAATAAATTGTTTGAAATTACAGGCAGGCAAAGTTACAGCAATTGTAACACAGAATGTGGATCGCCTGCATCATAAAGCTGGTTCGGAGTACGTCATAGAGCTCCATGGCTCTGGCTTTATAGTAAAATGCCTGGCCTGCCCCTATGAAGTCAGCAGGACCAATTTACAGGAAGAGTTGTTAAGAAATAACCCCAGTATGGAAAGCAATTTCACCATGATTAGGCCTGATGGTGATGTTGAATTATCTAAAGTGAGTTTCACATAGCACTACTTTAAATATTGGCCTGAGAATGTACCTATTTAGCGTTATAAAAAAATATATGTTTCAGGAACAGGTTGACAATTTCAAAGCACCACTCTGTCCAAAATGTGACGGACCTTTGAAGCCAGACATCGTGTTCTTTGGAGATAATGTTCCTAAGCAAAGGGTTGAAGAAGTGCGCAATCAAGTGACTAAATCAGACGCTGTTTTTATACTGGGTTCCAGTTTAACAGTCTATTCAAGTTACAGAATTGTTTTACAAGCAAAAGCAGAAAATAAAGAAGTAGCATTGTTAAATATAGGACCAACTAGAGCAGACAGTATTGTTGATATCAAAGTGTCAACAAAGTGTGGAAATGTAGTACCAAAATTATGTGATTTGATTAATAGCTGAAATTGATGAAAAAGTTATTGATAAAGTAGGGTCAACTACCTCAATGTTGTTCAACTAGTACAATTTATGGTGAATTAAAATAAAATAGAGCAAATTGAAACAAATGAGTGGCATTTCAGTTTAATATTGATCAAAATAAGATTACAAAACCAGATTTACAAATGTAGGAGGTAATATGGAAACTAAATGAAGAAATTGAATCAGTAGCTTAAATCAGGCAGTCACAACTTAATGTTTAAATAAGTTAATACATACCTAAAATACTTGAGCTAATCAGTAGTGATGAAGCATCAGACTCAGTTATATTTTGCAGTTCACTGTTGCCCATTATTGGCAACATTTAATGTTGCCCCACTGCTGGCTAACCATAATTTTTTAGGAACCACTATTTTTAAGGATTCAGATTTGAATCTTTAACTAAGTACCAAACAGCCCAGCCCAATGTTTTGAAACATTGGGCTGGGCTGGTTGGTACTAAGTTGAGAGATAACAAGGATTATCATGAGATCACTATAGGGAGTCAAACATTAATAACAATATATCAATGTTGCTATTTCTATAGTTTTTAATTTATTCGAATTATATTAAAAAATACGGCAGTGCTCAATTGAAAATGTATGAATCTGACTTTATATGCACAGTAAAACCTATCTAAATAACCACTTAACTACATTAATGACAATCTTTATTCATCATCAACACATTTACAAATGCGCGCAACATCTCTTCTCTAAATTAGTACTCGTACAGAGATGAACTTATTTAACATTACATTGGTATCTATAAATTAAAACGAAATGCAAATACCATTTTGCCTTGGATCAATTAATATTTTGTACATTTTGGTAATATAAAATGATAATCAAACATTTTCTATGCTGTAAAGATTTTAGTATACTTCAAATTGATACTAGTCTGAGGGAACCGGGCAGGCGGGTAGACTCTTAGCACTTCACCTTTTTGGCCTACGTATAGAGACAACGGTGATTTTCTGTCTTGCTGTTTTTTCTAACTTACATTACCTATTTATCAAGAATGTAACAAGCTCTAAATCTGTACATGTTTTTTCAAAATGGCATACAGCAGACAGACCATCAATGTTCCTCTTGACCTAACACATTTGTCTGTTTGAATTTGTTTTCTTTTTTCACATGTTTGCTACACTTACCAGTCTTAAAATCACAATAAAATTATGTCCACATTAAATGTTTTGTCACTACAATAATAGAACCGTAATACTAGACGTTTGGTTGGTTGGTACAGTGACATTATAAGAAGTAGTCGGCCTGTGGCTTCTTGGAGGGCACGCCTCGGGACTCCTGTGGCGCCGCCTCGAATATCGTGAACTCCCGCTGGAGGTTCTCGTTCAGTTCTAATATCGCCGCCACATTGCCGCACCTTTGCGTGAAACAGAAATTTTGTCTTGAAATGTTGAACATTTTTCTATAGAGTGATCAGAATTCAGAATGTCATTGAGAAATTACAGGATAGAGGTAGAGGTATGAGTGGATGAGTGAGTCACATAAAAAAGAGTATTAGTTATGGATCTAATACAATATACACTTTACTGCACACATTCAAGGAGCATTACATACATAAACGTAATTAAATAACAAAAAAGTATGGCATACAGCAGGCGGCTAAATAGTGACCTCTTCCACATAACCTTTGGAAAGTGCAGAAGAAGAAAGAAGAAGAAGGTTGGTAGGCGGTGTTCTACACTAAGTTGTGTATAATGATAGACAACTAGACAAAATGTAAGTATTTGGAGGGACTTGGGCGGTGACAGTCGATGGACGTAACGACGCAAGAAAAACAAAATGTTGTGTCATAAGACAGTGAATCGCTTTAGAAATAGATTCTTAAAGTAAGATCGTCTGTCTGCAGTGTACAGTACCTGTAACAGTAGTTGGGTGCAGACCAGACTGTCAGTACGGTCTCGTTGAAGTGCCACTTGTAGCCCTCCATGACGAGCTGGTGCGCACGGCAGATCATGTCGATGTCGTTGGACACGTTGAACTGCGCCACCACGTCCGAGCCGAAGAGGTACCCGGCCCCGCGCGGCGAGACGCCCCAGCCTTGTGTGTCTGCGAATAAGAAGATTGAAAAAATAAAAATTAGATGAACTAGTACCGGGACAACCAAGCTTTCATCATCATCATAATTACAGCTGAAAGACGTTCAGTTCCTCCAGCGTTGCTTAGGTGAAAATAGCAAATAATGAGTTTTCCCAGATATGAGACTTGGCTAGATCGATTTGTTGCCCCCGTAAACTCCTAATTTGTCAAATAAATATAAATTTCAGAGATTTTGACTAATGGAAAATTCAAGAGATCACGAAAATATAGCTTCTGCTCGCGACTTCGCCCGCGTAGAATTCGGTTAGGGCGTTCCCGCGGGAACTCTGTGTTTTTCCTGGATACAAGAAGCCTGTCCTTCTTCGGGACTCCAACTATATCCATATTTCATCTAAATCGGTCCAGCAGTTGAAGCGTGATAAGGTAACAGAAGAGTTACTTTCGCATTTATGATATTAAGTATTGATACAGCTTTTAAGTAAAAAAAAATAAAGACACTATGAAAGAAAACATACCAATAATTTAAATGACTTCAAATTTCAACTGTTAATTAATGGAATGTGACAAATCAAACATTTTAAATTAAAATTAAATTCTAATACCATTTAAACTTGGGAACACTGAAAGAAAAAAGGTTTTAAGAAATAGCGATATCTTTAAATCATGATGATTAAAGATTGCTAATCTGAAAGAACCATGTAAGAACTCTACAACCAACTGTATTAAGAAATGCACTTAAATACAGTAAGGTTTGGCTGGTTATATCATAGCTACATTTACACCAACAGGATCGTTTTATGTAAATCTTGTAATTTTGTTCAGTACCTGGGCGACCAAGCTTTGCTCGGCTGAAAATAGCTAAAACAGAGTTTTCTCAGATATGAAACCTAGCTAGATCGATTTGTCGCCCCCGAAAACTCTTAAATTCCAAATTTCGTCCAAATCGTTTAACAGACATAAAAAGGCTGGCTAAGGGTTGCAAATTTAAATCTGATGACGAAGCGGTACGAGACCAACTAGTTTTCGGAACCAATGATGATGATATTCAAAAGCAGTAAATTAAGAGCCGTTTCTGAGATCACTTGTATAAATAAATACAGAAATATATAAGTTGCCCGCGTATAAAGTATAATATACTGCAAAGCTAGTAAGAATATTCACACTATTTATTACTTTTAGTAGCAGTCCATTATTATGTACTTTTTTTGTAATAAAGTTTTTCAAGTGTATAACCTATTTGAGGAACACCAACACCTAATTTTACCTTCAGGGTCGCTCCACAGCAGATCACACATGGGGCCATCATGGGGGACCTCCTGCTTACGGTCAATGGTTCGGATCTGGTCCAGCGTTTGGATGGAGGGGCTCAGGCCACCGTGCACGCAGAATATCCGGCCATCAATAATGGCTGACAGGGATAGGTAGTCAAAGATCTCTGTGCAATACCTGGAATGTTTACAGACATTCTTAAATTGATGGATAGATTAATAGGCCTATAATCAAGTGGCCTCAGTAAAATCAGAGGCCAAGACGAGTAAAATAAAATGAAGTTATAGTTTGAGGAAAAATCTCTCAATTGTCAACAATTTACTTTCATCGGACATGAATCTCAAACATAAGTAATATAAAAAACAAACAAAAACATCAGTATAACATGAAAAATATTTTACCGCCAAACTGTGATTGATCCATATTTTCGCAAGCACTCGTCGTAGAAACCATACACTTGTGTGATCTGTCTGGACTCATGGTTGCCACGGATGAGTGTGATGCGGTCTGGGTATCTTACCTATATTTAAAAAAAAAATACAATTTATATCTGTTTAATTAGCAAAGATAGGAAAATTACATAAAAATTGGTCATAAAGTTATGTATGAATTTTAATAACACTCATAATAAGAGTTATGTTCATGCTCAACAATACATATAAATAATGTACATAAATGTGTGGTCTAATTTTCTTATCAAAAATCTTACAAAATCTCACCTTTAATGCTAAAAGTAGTAAGAATGTTTCCACAGAGTAGAAACCTCTGTCAACAAAGTCTCCCATGAATAAGTAATTGGTCTCTGGTACATCTCCACCCACTTTGAATAACTCTTTCAGGTCATAAAACTGACCGTGAATATCTCCACACACCTGTAAATTAATAATACATTAAAATGTTTAGCTGTGTAGCATTTTATATCATGCTGAATGTGTCTAGACAATGTACATATGTACAAGAGACAACTTCATGCATCATATTCCATCCCAAAAATGTAACCTACATTGAACTTGAACTGAAAATGTTGATGACAAGTATATGAGATGAATAGTCATATCAACTCTTACTACTGGGCATTTTAATAAGGTCTTGATACATTAACTGCCATAGAACTGGTCGTGTACCGTAACAGGGGAATCCACTCGCTGCACGTTGCTCTCTTCGACAAGAATCTCGCGAGCCTTGGCGCACAAGGCTTTAACCTCCGCTTCCATTATAATCTCGCATCTTTTCAGTTGCTCGATTTGGCGGTCCAGATCACTCGTGTCAGACATTTTTCTAACTTAATCACAAGGACAAACCTACAACAAAAAACTTGATACAGTGGAATATTGATGCCCGATCATTTATTCAAAGAAAACGATGCCGCACGAAGACAAAAACGGGCTATATTTGAGGAGCGATTTTAAATACATTTAAGGAAACAATAAGTACTCACAAATAACCAAGAATTCTTCTACAAAATCTATGAAATTCTTGTTCCTACAAACAATCACAATCCGCCATTACAAACACGTTACGTTTGCTTGCGGGATGGAAACAGAGAAGATACAATGCAACCAGTAGACTAGCTAGACAATTTTCGGGTTCGTTCAGAAATTCTTTGCGTTTAAGAGATGTTTAAACGATTGTCGCTGCACTATAAACAATTCTATTGAATTAATTAAGTACAATGGAATGGTGTATTGATTTCTAAGTTAGTCAACTATGTTTGCTGTTTATTTTATCTTATTAAAATAATTTTGAAGAGCATGACGTCATCTAATTGACAGCTGAAGAATAAAATTGCAGGCAGGCAGGGCAAGTCCTGTCCTAGTTCAAATAATAATATCGGTCAGTCGTGCAAGGGCCGCTTTCCGTATCGTTTTCACGCGTCTGTTCCCAGCGTATTGATTGTCGTCTGAAGTTGTTTTGTTTATCGCGTGAGTGAGTAGTGACTGAGTGTATTTTTTAATTTACCGGTGAAAATAAGAAGATGGGAAACATTCACACCGTTGGGCCTAATGAGGCGCTAATAGTTTCAGGTAGGTACATACCCAAACATAAACAAGAACATATTTTTCTCACAACAGTGTGCAGTGTTATTGTCGACGATAATAATAGATGCTGTTTGCGAATTTCAGCATAGCATAATGATATGATGAATTTTATGTTTAAAATTCTGATTCCAATGTCTATGTATATGTATACAAATAGTTATGTCATAGTAGGTACCTACTTTTGATTTTTGACAATACATATATGATACTGGCAGGTTGATAAAATAGCGGGTCAACAAAGTGATAAGGGTTCTGTGTTTATGGTTACTTAGAGTGAATTCGCAAGGAATTCGCCGTGCTAACTGTCAAATTGTACAGACAAGGTCACCGGTATGTATGCATACTTTTTTAATGTTTATTCATTATAGTGCAAGGTCAACAGACGTTGTATCTTCTGGATATATAAAATGAAATGTCGCGACTGACTGACTGACTAATCAACGCCCAGCCCAAGCCGCTGATGATAGAAGTTTGAAATTTGGAGACAATATTGATTTTATACTGTAGATGTCGTTTAAGAAAGGATTTTCGAAATTCGTACAGTAAGGGTCAAAAATACCTACATCATTTGTATGGAAGTCCGTTATCTTTTAAGTTAGAAATACAAAACATTAAAATTTAGGTGCCTAATTATCATCAAATAAATACTTCAGCTATTTTAGAAAGTTTGCCTTTAAGTTAATACCTACGGCCAAGCTAATACCTACCCTACGGGGAAAATGGCTACATAAACGTACCTAATGTGTATTTCATACCAATAAACACCATACAAAACAAAACATGTAATAATAGGGATGACGACAGGGTGCAGAAATCGAAATTCTAATTAGTCCGTCAGTCAGGTACCTAATAAAAAAATATTAGACACATATTTTTTGTTTTATCAAATTAACAAAGAATGACTAAGTTAAAACGCATTAAAGTTGGAGAGTGGGGGCTAACTACGTTACCGTTAGGTATAAATCGTACCTAACCGTGACGTCACGCGACATTTCAACTCAATAATCTCCGTATAAGTTTGATTATGTGAAAAAAGAAAAAATACGTGTCCAATACTTTTCAATAATCTTCCTGATAGACTAAGGAAAAAAAAGTTGTCGTCGTCCCTATTTTCTTTATTAAGGGGAAAAATGTTTTTTCCTAGATTTACGGATCGTGAAGCTCGCCTGAGATGATTAAAGCAAAAGCTAGCGACAAATAACCAACATTCTTTCATGATCAAAATTTGGATCCTACATTTTACTAAGCTGACACATCCAATCAGACAGTGCAAGGCCGGGCTAATTGACCGACCCACATACGAACATTAACGAAACCGAAACGATTATAAAAAGTTTCAAGGACGAAATGGAAGGGGTTAAATAAAATAAAAAGCAAATAGCATAGTCTTTATATCAATCTCCAACTATTAATAATCATATCAGCACCCTTTTCGCCTATCATAATGGCGGGAGCATTTGTATGAGCCGCTATAGTCCTCGGTATCACACTGCTATCCACTACTCGCAGGTTGTTCACGCCGTACACCTTCAGTTCCGGATCCACCACTGCAGAAGGGTCCGAAGACGGGCCCATTTTGCACGTAGATATCTGATGATGCAGCGTCGCAGTCACCGTCCTCACCGCACACTCCCAGTACACATCCGAATCGAACTCGTACTCTCTACAATTCGGAAACTTTGTACTGTGCAATGTTGCACCGTATTTCTGAAAATTCGGCGTAGCAACCATCCTTTGAATATATCGTATCGCCGCTATCATCGTATCTATGTCTTGCCTATGAGTAAGGTAGTTCCCAAACAACTTGGGATCATCAAATGGATTGCTCGATCGTAATTGCAAATTGCCTTTTGATTTAGGATGCAGCAACATGAATAATATTGTAAAGCTTTCCACATTCTCTATTGGTTTGTAAACTGCGTCGTACAACCAGCGCTCTAGATGGATGCCTTTGGCCACAACGTGTCCTTCGTCGGATGGTAAGGCTGCACACGAGCCAAGCAGCTCTATATCTGGATAATCACCCATTTCATCGGAAACATTTGTTTTAATGTATCCTATTGTTTCAACACCAGCTAACGACGACATGGGACCGTCGCCATACTGAGTATACTGGAAAACGTTTTCGACAGTAGCCACTTTTCTCTCTACTAGAGTTAGCCGTGTCGTGTTAAGTTTGAATGCTAGAGCTGGATATGAAATATGATCGTATAACGTCTGACCGACTGGCAGGTTATGTATCACGGGTATTCCCACCGATTGTAATTGTTGCCTCGGCCCGACACCGGAAAGCATTAATAGATGCGGTGACTCGATGGGCCCTGCAGACAATATTACTTCCTTTTTCGCTCTTATTTCATAAGTTAGTCCATTTCTAACAAACTGAACGCCTAGCGCTGATTTAGTTGTAGGGTCTATTATAATTTTGGTGACTCGGCTGCTGGTTAAGATGTGCAGATTTTTTCTTTTCTTGTTGTCGTGTAGGAACGCCTTGGCACTGCTGTGGCGGCGTCCACGAGACATGGTGGCTTGTATGTAGCTGAAACCGAATCCGTCAGGGCTGTTGTAGTCCGTTCGTCGATTGCCCAACTGCTTGGCTGCGTCCAGAAATGCTTTAGACAATTTTGATCTGTAAAATAAAAGTACAACATGTCAATCAATCAATCATTTATTCACAAATTGGCCACTTCACGTCAGAAATGAATTTACCAGCGCTTCCTAGACCCATTGCTTGAGAAGAAGTGCCGCAACAAACTCGGCAGAAGGCGTTTTTAAAAAATAATAATTAATTACATAAAAATTCACATTACATTTGCATTAGGTATATGTATAAAATACATATATAGGTACGTAACGTACTAACATGAGTTTGAAGTTCCAAGATTACAAGAACGATTGGACGAAATTCCTATACCTAATAGATTATGAGGGAGAAGTTATAGCTCTCGAGAAATAGTCCATTTTCACAAAACAATGGGATTAATTAATTAACGGAATCGAATGCTAATGGGCCTCACCTAAACGGCACGTCCTCGACCGCCAATTCGCCACTCCTCCCATGCCAGGGCGAGTTCTTCAGGCCGCGCAAGTTCGCCCTCTCTGATTTTATATAATACGGCAAAACCTCATCGTATGACCTGAAATTAAAATAGCTAATACATGTCCAGTAGCTTCTGATGCGAGACTGATTAAAAAAAAATGTATTTATTACACAGGCAATAGACCCACAATTACAATGAATAAAAAGTAAAAATAAAATAAAACACATAAGTATAAAAAGTAAGCTGCCATCTCCATTATATTGGAGAGTGAATCGAACCTACGACTTATTTCCGATTCCTGTCATCATGCACAGACAGCCAATACCGATACAGTGAAGTATTCAGGTCACCTATAGCCCTCAGTATGATGTTGGGCGAGCGTCTTATTCTTTAAAAGGAGGCTACTCATGACTGCAAAAAAATCGGGCAATCGTGCTTCGGCAAACATGCTCGTCGCGCTGCAAAAGTGCGGCAACCTCATGAGGATCCTCAACGCGTCATTGTATTACATTGGGCCCTGTTTAATAAACGTTACAATCCTACAATTTTGTAAAAAAGCAACATATTTGTAAATATGTGCGACAAATGCTGTTTAATAAACATTACAAATGTGTAAGGAATTTACAAGTGAAAACCTTACAATTTTTTCAATAGTAAATGATGTTTTCTCAAACATGCTCGGAAATGTTCGTGTTACTTTCAAAAAAAAAAAGACGCGAGGCTGTCCATTGCCGGCCTTGGCCAGTAAAAACATTATTGTCGTGTGTGTGTTTTTTTTTATTCGCTTATTGTTATTTGAGACACCCACCTCTGTAGAGAAACTGACAGATCCATGGAGGTAATAAGTACAACTTCCATGGCCAAATCATCCACGATCATGGAAGTAGTAATTACTGATGTGGGGTAAGTGCGCCTAAATTTATTTCGCCCCTATGCCTTGTAAACAGCCAACTACTAGTTGAGTAATATTTATAGGTTTCGATATATTTATGTTAGGCGCACTTACCCCATCCTGGCGCACTTGCCCCGTAACTGACAAATCCATGGAGGTAATAAGTACAACTTCCATGGCCAAATCATCCACGATCATGGAAAGTAGTAAATACTGATGTGGGGTATGTGCGCCTAAATTTATTTCGCCCCTATGCCTTGTAAACAGCCAACTACTAGTTGAGTAATATTTATAGGTTTCGATATATTTATGTTAGGCGCACTTACCCCCATCCTGGCGCACTTGCCCCGACTGACCTTACGTATTTCTTCGCTGTTTGAGAAAAGCATTATATATACCTCGGCCGCAATTGCGATTGCCGGACTCGTACTAATAGAAGGCTTCGCTTCGCTCAGCCTTCTAACTGACTCGTCCGGCAATGGCGGCCTTTGCAATAATGTACTATTAATAAACGCTTACATATGTATAAAACGCCTGTAGATTTAGATAACAATATTGTATTTACAAATGGGTAGTTGTAAGTTACAATTTTACATTAAAATGTATTTTTATAGAAGACTTGAAATATAAATAGTTAAAACGTTATCGTCAGTCAGTAATTATTTTCTATATCATCACATTTGACTAGTGCATTTTCGAGATAGTGGAATGTAATAATAAATTAACGATTTTATCACTCATACACTAGAATAAGGATGTGCTATTCGGGCGGTTTAAAGACAAATTGACTCACGAGTTGAAAAAAAAATAAGTGGAAAGACATTGCCGAACAACTAACATCTTTAGGCATCTACAACAGGGATTGGAGATATCTACGTGACACAACATGGTAAAAGTTTAGGAAAAGGACCATAGTAAGTAATGTTTCTGATAATTAAGTGAGGTTTAATTACCAACTGTACCTAAATTACAACTATTATGGTTGGCTGTGATGATACTTAGCTCAAAACTAAAATTGTTCCGTTTACGTAAAACTCGTCGTCGCCTTACATCCACTACTTCAACATCAGTGTCATCACTACTTTCGCTACTCGTTGTCAACACCATTTTTTTGTAATAATTGATCTTGGACAAAATTGTAACGCTACGACACACAGTGAGATCGCCTGTAGGAATGGCACTACAATTTACAAAATTTGTTAACTTGTAGTTACAATTTTGTGTTCAATAAAGCAGTTTTCCCTACAAATATGTAAATTGTCACCTGTAAGTTGTAAACTTTTATTAAACAGAAATTTGTAAAATTGTAGGTACAATTTTACAAATATGTGAATTTTCCGACGTGGTAAATTTGTAAGTTGTAATTTTTATTAAACAGAAATATGTAGAATTGTAACTTGTAATCTACAATTACAATTTACAATTTGTAATGTTTATTAAACAGGGCCCTGATGGTGGTATAAAGTGTGAGGTGTGTACAATACATATGTACATAATTACAATATAGGTTCATAAACTGGAATTAGATACCTATAGAATCTTAGAGAATAATGTGAAAATTCATAAGCCATAAGCATTTGGTTCAATTGGAAATTTGGAACGTTGGGCTGAGCTGAAAATTTATTACTATCATCAATTTCCTTGAATGTTCTACATGTGATGTCGGTTGAGATATGTTGTTATCTATAACTTGTTTTTGTGTTGTTTCAGGTATTCCAATAACTATGGTGCTTTAGATCTGCGAACGGTTTGTTACCAGTCGCTTAGCAGAATATTTTCGTGCTTCAATTTGCGTGACTAATTAATTAGTATAGCTGAACATTGTATGGACTACAATGTCGGGCCTTAAGCTGTCACACTTACCTACTTCACAAGTCAACATTCCTTGTAGATGCGTTGGATGCCGTTGATACGTTATCTACGACTCTTATCCGGCTCCTATACGTCATGATTCCATAAATAAAATACTAAAAAAGTTGTAGTGGTGCAAGAAAACAATATGTAGATTGAAGCTCCGTATCTGTTAATCTTTTTCAATGAAAATGAATGGCAAAATGAGGTTGGGATTCTCGTTTTTCCTAACAATGTGTCGTTCTATAATTGATCCAGTAACACGATTCGCGTTCTAAAATAATCCCACTCGGCCAGCATCCATATCCTTATTAATAGCAGTAAAACAGCATTCTACGTTTCTGAATCGGGTCTATAAATAATTATATCGCAGTCATAGAAGTGAAGTAAGCTATATTTCCGTGTTTACAGTATATTAACTTTTTGAGTATCTACTACTACTGCTACTACAGCCTATTTGCGTCCCACTGCTGGGCACAGGCCTCCTCTCATCACGAGAGGGTTTGGGCTATCGTCTCCACGCGGGTCCTGTGCGGATTGGGGACTTCACACACATCTTTTAATTGCTACACAGATGCGTGCAGGTTTCCTCACGATAGTCACGATGTTTTCTTAGAGGTAAATTCAAGGTCCGAGCCCGAATCGAACCCCCGACCCTCTGCATGAGAAGCGGTAGGTCGAACCACTAGGCCACCGCCACCACAGCTTTTGAGTATCTGTTCACAGATAATTTCTAGCTCTTGCCAGATGTAATACGAAATAAGGAAACCAATAAAAATAAGAGGAGCTCCTCAAAATGTCCTATCTACTACAGAGTTAGGTATCAAAGCTAAAGCGAATACAAATTGGGAAAAGACTTGATGGGAAGTGGTCATCGCCGCCTATCGACTTTTGAAACACCAGAATCTCACCTTACCAATGCATTGGCAGGCTTAAAGCAAGACGCAAAAAAGGGTAGTCATCGCCTCCCGGGGAGTACTTTGTAGAATGGTTAAGATAGTCGTAACATATAGCCTCGTGAACGTCAGCTGGCGAGCCGTTGGTGGGTTTAGGCGCTATTGCCCCCCGAATTTTTTTTTGTTATTTCCTGCCTCTAAAAAATAAATGTTTGGGGGGCAATAGCGCCTAAACCCACCAACGGCTTGCCAGCTGACGTTCACTAGGCTATATGTTACGACAATCTTAACCATTTCCCAAGTTATCAGGCGGGAGGGTATTGGTCATGACATCTGCTAGTGGCCATGCTCGCGGCCTATGAGTGTATGGTGGCACTAAAATAATGTGAAAGAAAGAAAAGTTCGTCTCAAAAAAAAGATGCCTTCACCTAACTCGATAGGCATGTACGAAGTTTCCTTCTAAGTTTCTTAAGTCAATCATAATTATTTATTTATTTAATATAAGGCACAGTTACTTAATGTCGTATATAATAATTTATATCTTCTCGTTAGCCAGTAAATTGCCAGTTTTGCTGTCTTTTGCTAAGTTTTACTATGATCTGCAATCTTTCTTTCACGTCTTTTTTGTGTGATTGATGTCTTCAATGACATGTACCTACCAGCCGTAGTTGCCATCGGCTGCTATCCTGTCCCAGTCGACCTTCAGCCCCCGCGTGTAGATCATGTAGTTGACTACGCTGGAACCCCCCACCGCCTTCCCCCTCGGCCAGAAACATCGCCCCTGCGTGAACCCTGGAACATGTGGAGTGATCATTTTAGTCCGTTATAAATATACCAGGGGCTATATTCGAAGTCTTAAATAGAGATCTCCCTGTTCCCTATAGGATCGCTCACGCGGCAAGTTGAACTTTAAATCTAGCTGCTTACAGTTTACGCGACGCGTGATCGATCCTATAGGGAACAGGGATATCCCTATTTTAAGACTTCGAATATAGCCCCAGGAGCACGATGCGGGTAACAACCCGCGGAAAACCCCATTTCGGGGCATATAGGAAGTAATACTAAATATCATCAAATTCCGTTCAGGAGCAGAATTATAACAAACATCCACAGTTCCATACAGACACAAGTTTGATATAAATAATATAACACGAAAACTACGGAACAAGTTTTTTGTGTACAATTTGTCGCTCGCTAGTAATAGTAGTAATGGATGCATATAATTAGTTCTTCAAGACGCGATTGTTAGATCAGAGACGCAAGAACGCAACAAAAAAATTCTTTGTAATAAAAGTCATTCGTGCGTGCGTCGTGTACCACATAAGAAAAAAAACCGACTTCAATCAAACTCCGACAGCCTGTGAATACGGTGTCAATGTCAAGTGCACTATAAGATTGTCATAGGTTTGGGTTGGTTAACTTGACACCGACTTCACAGGCTGTCGGAGTTTGATTGAAATCGGTTTTTTTTTCGGCTGCTTTGTCTAAACATTGATACAACGGGACGTAAATATCAATTTAGTCTTTGTGTCTGATGCCAAAATCATACACGTGCAAACAAATTTTGAGGAATTCCCTCATTTTTTCATGGATCCCATCATCAAAACTGAACCAAATTAAAATGTGACCACATTAGAAGTACCACCTTTCGATTAAAAAAAGAATCATCGAAATCGGTTGACAATTGACGAAATTATGCGTGGTCATTCATAAAAACCGGCCAAGTGCGTGTCGGGCCACGCGCAAATTATAGGGTTCCGAAGTTGAGGATGCCCACAGTACCTTTCTAAGACTTATTAGCATCTAGCTAGCCTGTGATATAGGGCTTCCAAATCCCGGGACTATCGTAATCCCGGGATTAATATCGGGATTGCAGCAGTCAATCCCGGGATCCCGGGATCCCGGGATTGAGTACTGCTTGTATGTGATGGTAGTTTCATTACGCAAAAAAATACCAAATTTAAGTCATACACAATATATCTTAATACAAATCAAATCGCAAATTGTTTTAAACAGTTCAGGCTGAAGTTTTACAAGATGGCTTACATAAAACCTTAACCTTACTAAAGGATTATAGATCCATCCTACCCCGTCTCATGATTACAAGCTGTGTTTGAGAGTTATCGTATCACCCACCGTCTTTCGCGCAGGTTTGACTACTTCCTGAATACCAAAAAGTCGATTTCAGAAAGGGCTACAGTACTTAAACTTACCGGTCATACAGAAGACCGAAGCAAATAACACCTCCCACATTACATGGCATTCGTGGATTACGCCTATAACGAGAAATCATTTGACTCTATTGATACCATATCCACAACAGCCCAAGGGCTGTACTTCAATCTCCCCGCGCCAGCCTCTGGCTCTTTGACTGTACCACTCACAATTTCGAAGTGTTGAAGTTTCTGTATGAAAACGCCACTGCCCGTTCGACACAGGACAGCACAAATCCTATTCCTCTGATGCGGAGAATTACACAAAACTGTTTACAGCTGCAGTAAAGGATGCTTTCATGGTTCTGAACTGAAAACGAGGCATCAATAATCTACATGAGGAGTTGGTAGTTACTACTCATATTCGACTTACCGATGACTACCTATACGTAGTAAATCCTGAACCCCTGGAACCTGGAAGATCTCAGTGCTATATTTATTGATCTCAGAAGAGTCTTCAACTGACTTGAAAATGAATATGGACAAGACGAAAATTGTCTCTAATGTCCATGTTGTAAGTAACTAACAACTCCCGTAACAGTCGGGTTCTGTGCTCGAAAGGGGACGATTATGTAAACCAGGAAGAAAATGTCTAATTAGGTATGTTTAGTTAGTTCAATGAGAAGCATAAGCTTTTTAGACTCGGCTGAGCAATACTGAGCATCGATCGGGAGTTCGGGAAGCATTGCAGTGGTTTTTTCGTCCACATTTTCACAGTCTCAAGTCTTTGGCTACTGTGTGTCGCCACTTCGCCAGTGATATTTAACTAAAAGATAAGACGTGGGCGCCAATGATGTGTCTCATAAAAAAACTCAAGTTCATTCAAACGGCAACGTAGAGGGCTAATTTGTATTTGATACAATCAAAAATGATGATATGTGGATGATATCCTCAATAGAACTAGGATCACCGACATAGTCCGAAGAATCGGAAGGATTGCGAAACTTCAGTGGTAACTCTAATATTTGAGAAAGTTCTCAAATGACAACCGCAAACCAGGAGAAGAGATATCAAAAGCCTCCAAAAAGATGTTGTGACGACCAGGTGAAGGTTCCCGCGGATTTCTATGGCACAAGATCGGTCTTGCGGCTGATATAATGAATGAATACTTCGGTAAATTATCTTTAAATCATTGATGAAGACCGATTATTTTGATAGGAAACTCAATCCCGGGATCCCGGGATTGAAATAGAAATCCCGGGATTGAAAAAGCCCTAAAAAATAGGCGGGATCCCGGGATCCCGGGATCCCGGGATTGGAAGCCCTACTGAGATATGACGTGCCCGCCAGACGCCCCTGCCGCTCGAGAAAAATCATCATTATAAGTTGGTCGACTATTACTCGTAAGTTTGTACAGTCTACTTAGCTCTGATAGTTTTTCTTTCAACTACGTTATATATGCCACAACCGTGATTTTTTTCAGCTATCCAAATACCCCCATTTAGCTGGCAGGGGGGGGGGGGGACACGTGACTCTAAAAAAAATAGCACTTTAAAGCTTAATATTTCACAAACGCATCACTTAATCAAAAAATGGTTTTAACAAACCCACAATATTTTTTTAAGACCTATTCAACGATATGCCGCACCATGAGGTACGCAAGAAAAAAAAATTACATCCCCACTTTACGAGTAGGGGAGGTACCCTATAAAAAAATATATTTCGAAATTTTATTCTACCACTTTGTTAGCGTAACTAATATGCATATTCATGCCAAATTACAGCTCTCTAGACCTAAGCATCTCCGAGCAATAGTGCGGACAGACGGACGGACGGACGGACGGACGGACGGACATGGCGAAACTATAAGGGTTCCTTGTGGACTTCGGAACCCTAAAAAAGAAACAAATATAGGTACGCGTCGAACTGAGAACCTCCTGCGTTTCCTCGTCGGTTGAAAAAAGTACCTAATCACGTGTCAAACTGAACAATTCCTCCTTTTACGTAGACACTGTTGAAAAACCTAAAAAAATTACTATGCCACTTAAACTAATGAAAACAGCCTCGAACTCCGATTAGCACTGATATTTCCCGTCATCACTACACCCATTCGGAGAATAATAGCTCGACATAAAAGGCAATAAAATTATAGGTTACACGTGGCGGTTTATCATGCCGATAAATGGACATTAATAATTTGAGGTTGAAAGAAGAGCGTAAACTCCATTGACGCAGTCTATTGTGGCTTAATCCGTGCGCCTTCTTAGTTGTATCGTACTATACCACAAACTGAAGCCATCGTCAATGTACTATACTAACATAAGTTGTTCCACTGGAGTGGATAGAATAGAATTTGGAAAATTTGCCTATGCACTTTTCCGGCCGTGTTAGTTCTAAACCATATTTAAATCGGTTCAATGGTTTTGGATTGGACCAAGATCACACGGCGGACACGGCCTATAAAAGGACGATATCGAACACAATTCGAATGAAGTGTCAATGTTTGCGTGCGAACTTCTGTACAATTGTAAATGTGTGTGTACCACTACGCGGGCCAATGCTTCACTCCAGGCCGCCAGAGAATACTTGTTTTTGAAGTAACGAAATTTTCGGAGTGGACAGTCCTTTATGTGCGTGTACGCATACTCGCTAGCTTGGCTAGGCGGCCCGTTTACAGGAATCCGGGAGGAAAAGTCGACAAAAACATAACTAATTTTCGTTATTTTTGAAGTAATGATTTTATACAAGTTATAGGGGAAAATCTCAATAATCGATATTTGATATTGCCAGACATTTTCTATGGGCCAAAATTTCTCCCAGACGCTTTGAAAACATTAAAAATTAGACTTAACTTTACTTATTTTTGAACTCTTGACTTTTTTATTATAATGATCAGGGGACTGCGGAGAGCCAGAGGGATCCCATGGGCCAAACATCCTCCCAGACACGGTTATTAAAATTTTTCGAGTTTTCAATAAACCTCCAAGAACATGTACAACATTGCCAAGGGACTCTATCAACACATTCTGTGAAGAGCACAAAATTTACAAAACCTGTTTTATTTATATAAATAATCTTGATAGTTAGTGTAAGTACCTAGATCAAGTGTAGATCCAACTAATTATTAAAAGATTTTCATAAAGTATAAATTATATATGAATAGTAGTACCTACGATCGATCATTGTTGTTTAGGTAAGAATATATGACAACTGTTTTATCTTAAGGCGGTTCATAGACCCAGCTCAGCCGTCACTGTCACTCGTGGGACGAGTGAAAGAGAAAGCGCTACGCACAGAACGCCCGATTTAGTTACTTATTAACACGTTTTAATTTCTATAAAAATACCGTCTAAAAATGGCATTTATAAAGCTGTCGATGTATGCATATAATATGGATATTTTTTGTGTTATAATTAGTTTTACACTGTTTGATATAATAAACTGGAGTAAAGTTGGATTAGCGGTCCGAGTTAGAGGTTACTTTGGAATTAAATGGTATCGAGCAAAGTTTCGTGAAACGTGTATCGAAAGCTGTCAATGGAAGGATGATATAATCAAATATAACATATGTTTTTTTCATATTTTTAACTTTTAACATTTCTTAGAAAAGTATGATCTTAAATGAGCAATTTGACGATGCTGGGTCAGGGAAGGAAGTTTAATACCAATAAGTCTGTAGAAGAATTCGTGTCTGAAACTTGAAAATTAAAAGAAACTATCAAGTCGAGGGGACTAATACCTATTATAATATGTTATTAATGTTATGCTTAAGTTAAACATAATGGTTCTAAATTTGGAAACCTGTAATTGGCTTTTAAGATTCTAGCTTGTAAACATATTTAGATATAATACAGCTGTTGGTTTTCCATGAATAAATAAGATAAATAAACGATACTGAACACAAAATAACGATATTTAGAAAACAATGTCTGTATGTATGTATGTATGTCCGGATTTAACTCGAGAACTACTGACCGGATTGCAGAAATATTTATAGTTTATAACACTGGTCAACATATAGGCTACTTTTTATCCCGAAAAAATGCATAGTTCCCGCGGGAAAGCTATTGACGAATTCCACGCGGACGAAGTCGCGCGGGCAGAAGCTACTATTTTATAAACGCTAAACATAGCGTGACATCATCGAGGTATCCATCAAAGTTCTCTCATGGGATTCAAACCCACAATTTTCGACATCTTGGCACAGAATATTTAGTAGTACTACATACAGAACGGCCACGGAATCACCCGCTTGATTTTAGCCGGCGTGCAAATTGCAATTCGCGCCCAACTCGCCCTTACCGTCATTTGTTTCATCCGAAGATGGAGGGTGAATCATTGGCCCGCGTAGTGGTACACACACACATTTACAAGTGTACAGACGTCCTAGCACGCACACAGACGTCCTCGCACGCAAACATTGACACTTCATTCGAATTGTGTTCTAAATCGTGCTTTTATAGGCCGTGTCCGCCCTGTGATATTGGGCAGGATCACTGTGTCAAACAACTAAATCGCACCAATACGCTAAATTGCTGAAAGAACGTGTAAATTAGCAATATTGTCGCGTAACGTGCGTGGAGCTGTTAATGTCCGAGTTAGGTCGGAAACCCACGGCGCACGCGCGCTCTAAACGTGGGATCATTGTTTTGTCCGTGCGTAGCGTGGTCGTGCACTGGGGCTCTATGCGAAGTCTTAAATAGGGATCTCGCTTTTCCCTATAGGATCGCTCACGCCTCAAGTTGAACTTTAAATCTAGCTGCTCAAAGTTCACGCGACGCGTGAGCGATGCTATAGGGAGGAGCGAGATCCCTATTTAAAGACTTCGAATATAGGCCCTACTATTGCAATCTACGTACATTTTGAAACGAAGCGTTTAATGTGACCACGTGGCTTAGCTGGGCCGTGTGTCGCTTTGGGTTTCCGACTTTAACCTTAACCTTGCGGCTGCGATGAACTCGTCCCAAATACTCGACAAACCGGATATCAATATCATTGCATTTATGTAACTCTACCAACAGTCTAAATTTGAAGGGGCTTGGGGCCACTTTACGAAGTAGGTACCCACATTGGTGGGAAAGCTACCGAGTCGAGTGTAAAATTACTGAAAAAGTTCATTTAATAGAACAAAAAAATAGTAATGTTCGCTAAAATTTTCTGAATCCCGCGACAACAAACTTTTTGTAAAAATAACAACCCGATTTTGTTATTGTAAAGATGGATTTTGTAATTCTTAATATTCGGTAATAGCAGCAAAACTTTATATTAATGGCAAAAACTTTGTTAACTACGCCGTTAACAAAACGAGTATTTAATTTTAAGCAATACGAGTATTTAGTTTTTTTTTTTTCAGTGAAGTTTCGCTGCTATTACTGGTGTAAGCTCCGATTTACATCACTTTGGTTGGTAATATTAATTACACCAGTGTGTAAGCTCCGTTTTACATAACTTTGGTAATATTATCTTGTAATTCCTACAACTTTACAATAACAAAATCGAGTTGTTATTCCTACAAAAAGTTCTATTAAATGAACTTTTTTTCAGTGCACTGAGCTTTGTGATGAATTAAAACGTTGTGGTGAGCCTTTAATATTTTAAATGGGATTCAAAGATGTGTTTGAAGTTGCCCATCCATACAGAGGGGCGTGGGAACTATTGTCCTGACCCTCTCGTGATGAGATGAGGCCTTTGCCAAGCGGTGGAACGTTATGACTACAATACCTATAGGTAGTTGTTGTGGATTGCAAGATCATATTAGGAAAGGATACATCTATATCTATACTAATAATAAGTCTGTAGAAGAAGTCGCGTCCGAAACTCGAAAATTAAAAGAAACTGTCAAGTCGAGGGGACTGTACTCGTATAAACGATATTGAACACAAAATAACGATTTTTAGAAAAAAATACTAGCTTTATACATACATACTATGTATAAAACTACTGGACGGATTGCAACAAAATTTGGTATGGGGTTAGTTTATAACACTGGTCAACATATAGGCTGCTTTTTAAACCGGAAAATGCACAGTTCCCGCTGTAATGCTATTAAGAATTTCACGCGGACGAAGTCGCGGGCAGAAGCTACTGGCGAATATGATTGTAATATACTGGAACAGAGCCGCATCGGTTTGACTGCCATGCCATGAGGCTCTAAACTGGTGATTCAATTACCCATGCACACTCCAGGCTGATGCTCCATCAGGTAGTGCCACACGTAGTCCGTCTGCTGGAACAGTGGCGCGAGGACAGGCACGTCGGTCATGAGGCTCTCCCCCCGGCCGGCCTCCAGCAGCAACACCGAGGCCCGCCGGCCCTCGCTCAGGCGGGACGCCAGCACGCTCCCAGCAGACCCTGCGCCCACGACGATGAAGTCGTACTCTGCTAACGGACCTTTGAAGCCTGAAAAAATGTACCACTGTCTCAATAAAGATGTCGTAATTAGTGACTATGCCGTGGTGGCCTAGTGGTTCGACCTATCGCCTCTCATGCCGAGGGTCGGGGGTTCCGGCTCGCACCTTTAAGTTTACTTACGTGCGAAATTCAATTTGAATTTTCCATGAGCTTTTCGGTGAAGGAAAACATCGTGTTCGCGAGGAAACCTGCACGCATCTTCGAATTAATTCAAAGATGTGTGTGAAGTCCCCAATCCGCACTGGGCCCGCGTGTTGACTATAGCCCAAACCCTCTCGTGATGAGAGGAGGCCTGTGCCCAGCTGTGGGACGCAAATATGCTGTAGTAGTATTTGTAGTATAGCTATACTAGTTATGTATGACTCGATTTAATTACCATGCATAGAAACATTTATGTCTAATTCCCCATTCCATAATGCGTTATTTATCTTATTTGTAGAATGCAAGAACTCGTTCAGGTCCAGGCGATTGACTCGTACGATATTACGAGTATTTATAACATTTATAACACGTTTAACGTCCTCTTGTATTCATCTTGATTAAAAATCATTGGCTAGATTCGTTGGCTTTTTTTGCGTATGTACCTAATGGGAATTCTATTAGTGTCTATGACCGTCCAAGTCTATTCCATGACCCATGACATTACTGTAGCTTTTGAACTTATAGACCGGGAGATACTTACTGTCAGAGAATTCCGAACCATTTGTACCAACCAGGCTGGCGGTTCTATAGGGGTATAATTTCGTAATGACGACAAAGAAAATCATGGTCATAGCGCCAGTACCGGCGGCCCAATTGCGAGAGCGCATAAAAAAATACTCCTTTGGAGCGGTGTGGCGGCCGTTTGGCCCCGTCGGAGAAGTATGGCATGGTGATTTTCGTGAATGGCTACTCGACGATGATAAGCTGTGCAAAAATTAGCCTGGTACAAATGCTTAAATTTTTGGTTTTTAAATAACGTATTTTCGTCGGTATGGCGGGATGTAGGCCCCGCCGGAGAAGTACATTACCGCCGACTTCGTTTTTCATCGACTATCGGAAAATACAAGATTTTTTGTGGTACCTACAAATCGTTCGTCTTTCTAAATTTATCCGACACGTTCGATTAACGCTCACGCGATTGGGCCGCCGGTACTGGCGCTATGATTTTCCTTTTCGTCATTACCTAATTATACCCCTGTAGAGTCGCCAGCCTGGTACAAATGGTTCGGAATTTTCTGTCAGTATCTTCCGGTCTATTAGCAAATAAGATTCAATTAGCAGTTCATTCAATCACAGTTTTGATGTGCACAGTTTATTTGTACAGAGCTGAAAGATACTCTGTTTTACATGAAAAATACTCTGTTTTCTATAGGTTTTTTTCTACAGAGCAATTTAAGTACAGTCGACATCAAAGAGATATTTACACTTTTGTACCTTAATATTAATATACAATGGAATGGGGTGAAAAAGTATAAATATTTCTTTGACGTCGACCGTACAAGAACACAAGTAGTGAGTTTGTGGCGATATTTTACCCACAATGTCAGCTATCGATTATAATTATATTTCTAGGTTTTCATTTTTTTTTCGAGTTGGTAAAAAAAATATGGCCCAGTATGGGATTGATGGTGTGAGCGATATCCTGAATCTCATACTATTTTACTATACTGGGCCTATATTCGAAGTCTTTAAATAGGGATCTCGCTCTTCCCTATAGGATCGCTCACGCATGGCGTGAACTTTAAGCAGCTAGATTTAAAGTTCAACTTGACGCGTGAGCGATCCTATAGGGAAAAGCGAGATCCATATTTAAGACTTCGCATAGAGCCCCTGAAGTAAATAACCTTCTGATTCGACTTTAATACAACTCATAAACAGATGGCGTAATAATTTTAAAGCGGAAATAATAGTCAAATGTGTCCTACCGTATACAATAATTAATTTAAACAAGTTTTATGTGCCTATGCCTAAACATTGAATATTTATTAAATGCCGAGTTAATTATTATGTGTACACTTTTGGACCTTATTACAACGTAGTAAGGTGCAAAAGTGTGTATATATTGGCGAACTCGACTGTACATATAGATTTTGGGTGGCTATTAAGATCTAGGATTTTAACCTAAATTAAACGACCGACAGCCTGACTGAGCGCTTAATTAGTCGTGCACCATATCGTGTTAAATTATTACAAAGAAGTAAGCTTCAATGTTGTGTACATATTTTTGTTCTATTCTGTAGGTACCTACCTTCTAATTTATCTTCCTTTTTTTAAATAAAGCAAATAGATATCCCAGCAATAGCACAAATCAACTTTTGCTTGAACGTTTCAGGTAAGTATTATCTTCTACGTCTGAATTTTGTGAATGATTCGTCTCACTAATTAATTTATTGGAATGGTCATAGTTGCTTTCATGAAATACTTACCGGACGGATGTATCGCCGCGCTTTATTTACACTAAAATCATTTTTTTTTACCTTTAGGAAGCTCGTATTGGTCCCTCAAAAAAGAAAGAGTGTCTCGCTCAGCAGGATTCAGCTGAAACATCGGTGTGTTCAGCATGGCTTCGACGACTCTGCTCCGTATCGGACTATCCCTACTATCCCTCTTATCTCTTGCAGGTTTAAAACAGTAGAGTTCATGACAAACTGTTGGCACCGCGTAGTCTTCAACAGGGACATAATCAAAATCATCACCACTAACTAAAACACTACCGATTAATAATAAAATGATATGTCTCACGGCCATCCTTGGTGCGTGACGTCTTGGTAGCGACTGATATGCTTTGAGGTAAGGTACAGTGAATTAGTATCAAACGTTTTTTTTTGTTTACGGTGAGCGTGTGTGCCTCATTACCGTGGGTCAATGGCTATCTTATGTTAAAAACTAGCTTCAGCCCGCGACTTCCGCGTGGAATTTGTTAATAGCATTCCGGCGGGAACTATGCATTTTTCCGGGATAAAAAGTAGCCTATATGTTGACTTGTGTTATAAACTACCCCCGTTTCAAATTTTGTTGCAATCCGTCCAGTAGTTTTCGAGTTCAATCCGGACATACATACATACAGACAATTTTTCTAAAAAAAATATTTTGTGTTCAGTATCGTTTATAGTTTCTTTTAACTTTCAAGTTTCAGACGCGACTTCTTCTACGACTTATTATTAGTAAAGATTAGTATAGATAATTGAATATTCATTTGGATTGTTGTACTTTTTGTCGGAAAGTGGGTTTAGGTTTCAAGCTTGAAATATAGAAAACTTAGGGTCGGTTGATTTAAACCGTTCGTTAAATATTTTACTATGGGACAAATTGACGTTTTTGTATGTAATGACAGCTCGGCGGCCATATTTAACGACCAGGAGCCCGTCAACTATGCTTGAATCAACCCACCCTTAGTATTTTAACGAACTTACGAATAATGTAGTCCAGCGATTTAGTGAAATTAGTGACTTCTCGTATATCTATACTAGTTATGTATGCCTCGATTTAATTACCATATGTCTGCCATGCATTAGTAGGTACATGTATTCGTACTTATGTCTGATTCCCATTTCGACTTCCATCCTTAATGCATTCTTTCTCTTATTTATAGAATGCAAGAACTCGTTCTAAGGTCCAGTACAGGCCATTGACTCATATGATATTATAACACGTTCAACGTCCTCCTATGTATTCACCTTTATTAAGAATCATTAGTAAGTCATGTCATCTATGACGGAGACGGGGCGAAGGCTCCAAACCACCGTTATTTTTATTTCGCACCAAGCTATATGTATAACTAGCTTTTCCCGGCAAATAGCTAAGAACTTTATCTCAAACCACATTGTTAACACATGGAATAAACTACCCGCCTACACATTGAACTCTACAAGTGTTAAGCAGTTCAAAAACAGACTAGATAAACTCTCTCGCTAACATGAACTCTAACAAAATATGATTTAGACGCATCAGCGAATGGCTGCCTGTCTAAAATTAAATAAATAAATTCGTAAGCGTAGAAATATGTATTCATGTATTCTTTTTTTTGTATCATCATAATTTACTCATGCGGTGTTTGCCTGTTATTAGTTGTACATTATGTAGCAGATAATTATCTTTTAAATCTTTTAGTATAAGTTTATAGTGTAACAACTGTTGGCAGACCTAATAAAATAAAATAAAAAATAAAAATATTAACAAGTAAAATCCCGTTTTCCCGTTCCCGTGGGAATTTCAGGAAATCCTCTCTTGGTGCTCCCTTACGTTCCCCAAGGAACTTGCAAGCCAAATTTCAGCTCTCTACGATCAGGCTACATTTCGGCTCTGCGTTGATCGATCTGTCAGTCAGGTTCTTGTCTTCTAATATTATAAAATTCTCGTGTCACAGTGTTTGTAACCAAACTCCTCCGAAACGGCTCGACCGATTCTTATGAAATTTGGAGTGTATGTTCAGTAGGTCTGAGAATAGGACGTAAGCTATTTTTCATACCAAAAAAAAAAACTAAGACGGTACGAAGTCTGCGGTGTCAGCTAGTATTTATATATCTAATCGCTGACATAACAAAGCTCTGTACTTCCACTCTATGAAAAAATGAAGATGAATGTTATCGACTACGTAAATAACATTTAAAAAAACCCCTTGGGATATTTGTCTTAAACTCGATCCCTATTGGGCGCAGTGGAACCGTGCTGGGCCCATAACTTAATGGAACAAATTTTCCTATTTAACCGATGCTAAATTTCATATTTCGATATTCTACACAAAACTCTTCCGTTACTGAGTGACTGACAGGAAACGCACAGCCGAAACTACTGGTCGTAGAAAGCTGAAACTTGGCATGTAGTTTTCTTTAATTAGAAGTGTTGGGGAGCACTAAGAGTAGTTTTACCTAATTCCTAAAGAACTATACATACCCCGAAGCCGTGGTGGCCTAGTGGTTCGACCTACCGCCTCTCATGCAGAGGGTCGGGGGTTCGATTCCGGCTCGCACCTCTAAGTTTACTTATGTGCGAAATTCAATTTGAATTTACCACTGAGCTTTTCGGTGAAGGAAAAACATCGTGAGAAAACCTGCACGCATCTGCGAAGCAATTCAAAGATGAGTGTGAAGTCCCCAATCCGCACTGGGCCCGCGTGGGGACTATAACCCCAACCCTCTCGTAATGAGAGGAGGCCTGTGCCCAGCAGTGGGACGCAAATAGGCTGTAGTAGTATACATACCTACCTATACATACAAAGTATATTATTACCCATAGTGTAGTACCGTATTATGGTAATTACGCAAAAAATATGACAAACGCAAAGGTGGAGTTTTTGGACATGTTTGATTGAAGAATAGTAAAGACGTCCATTATACATACTAACGGAAATCAAACAAATAGCGGTTCGGAATTTTGCTTATTAGACACACGTCTAATTGATTTTTAAATACTTTAGTTCCGTAAGTGACAAGACAGTAGATAAAATAAAGGTCGAACTGTAAAATATTTAAAAGCCTTTAATTCTTCAACATCATCATCATTTCAGCCGAAAGACGTCCACTGCTGGACATAGGCCTCCCCCAAGGCTCGCCACTCAGACTGTGCTACTTGCTTCCACCAGTTTCCCGCGACCTTCACGAGGTCGTCGCTCCATCTTGTTGGAGGCCTACCGACAGCTCGTCTCCCGGTCCGCGGGCGCCACTCGAGAACTTTCCGGCCCCATCGGCCATCAGTCCTGCGAGCAATGTGCCCCGCCCACTGCCACTTAAGGCTCGCAATTCTTCGGGCTATGTCGGTGACCCTAGTTCTACTGCGGATATCCTCATTTCTGATTCTATCACGCAGAGAAACCCCGAGCATAGCCCTCTCCATTGCTCCTTTAATTCTTAACGTAACTTAACTCACAACATAAAGTCACGCCTGTTTCCCACTAACTTAAATGCTTTGCTTTATTTAAATTCTACTTTTTACTCTCGTTTTATTATTTGTTTTTATCAGACCTGGATTTCATATCAGACCATTTCCAATTCCCAAGTCCGCTTTATGAGGTCCGCACCCCTCTCGCCGATCATCATCGCAGGCCCGTTAGTATGCGCCGCCGTCGGCCTCAGAATTATGCTACTCTCAATGACCCGTAGCTTATCTATCCCGTAAACTTTCAACTCGTTGTCCACTACGGCGTCTGGGTCTGATAATGGACCCATTTTGCATGTGCCTAGCTGGTGGTGTTCAGTCGTAGTCGTAGTCATCTGCCTAACAGCACATTCCCAGAACTCACTTAGGTTATTATTATTGACTAGTAAGATATGTGTCTCGCTGGGCAAATATTAACTCTTTTTTTTTTTCTCTTTCACTACCAAATTTGTCCAGCAGCTGGAGCATGTCATGCTCGCTTTAAGGTCCTTGCTTACAGCGGCGTCGTTGATCGGGTCGCCACCTTCCCTAAGAAATGGTTGAGGGAGGCGATGGCTGAGATACGCGTCACGCTCGTGAACGGGTGCTGTCTGTGGGGTCCGGTCTGTTCATGCTTGCAAGGACGTTTAAAAATAATCATTAGCTTTAAATATATTACTAAGTCAAACATTTTAAGCGAGAGACCTCATCATGTTCTTATTGACATGTATTAATGAACTCTTTTATACATGATGTATTTCATTATTTATTGACATTTTGAGACTGTCGACATCTATGGAATTTATATTTATTTGACAATGGAGGCCATCTCCATAATATTTTTTTTCTGGACCCTTGGAGACTATACATCTCTAAGATCCTAGATTTAAGTTTAAGTTAGGGACTATACATCCCTTCAATGTAATTGTAGTACGTACCTATATGTATATTTTATACATGTAATGTAAATGTTATAACTATGTGTAAATTTTGAAAAAAGGCCTTCTGCTTGAGTTTGTTGCGGCGCTTCTTCTCAAGCAATGGGTCTAGGAAGCGCTAGTAAATTCTTTTCTGACGTGTAAAAGTGCCCCTATGTGGCCAATTTGCTGAATAAATGATTGAATTTTGAATTTTTTGAATCATCTGTGTTGAACGTGCGATTTCTACATTCCGGAAAATCAGGCTGACACTGTGGCACCATATTTTTGGAAAGGTTTGGAATTCCCCATTTTTACCACGTACCTTATCTCAGCTAGCAGTGATGCTAAGTCTCTCGGGTGTGTAAGATAGTTGTTTACGACCTTTGGAGGGCTGAAAGGGTTTTTATCTCTCAATTCTAAATAGCCTTTGGATTTTGGGTATAGAAGTATAGGAAAAGCGCCCCAGGTTTCTGTGTTGACGATGGCTCCGTAAGCTGGATCAAACACATCGTCCCTAATTCGCCTTCCTCTTCTAACTGCTCCGCCGCCATCCGAGCCTATAGACCCGGCAACCGATAGCAGCTCTATACCAACCAGCACATCTTTCTCGTATGGAACTTCAACTTCCAGATTAGCTTCTCTATTTTCGATTAAAAGCTATATATAAATATTTTTTAATGCCAAAGCTTGATGTTCAAAGAGTCATTAGAGCTAGCAGAAGTAACGTCGAGTCTTCGACGAGGCTGCATTCCGAATTGCACCTTGCATCCTTTTTCCTCTTGAAAGTCGACTGCTAAGAGGAAAAAGCATCCGGCACGCATACGCAGCCAGAATGCACCTAAATGTACACTTCAGTAGTTGTGAAGGTGCAAACCAGCCATGGTTGCCGTCCGCGGCGATCCCGTCCCAGTCTTCAGGCCGGCCTCGGGTGTACAGCATATAGTTGATGACGCTGGTGCCTCCGACCGCGCGGCCTCGCAACAGGCAGCGGCGCCCTTCCATGCCTGGAATAACAATTTTGCTCATGAATTTAGGTATTTAGTAGTTTCTGGTTAGGTACGGTACTATATTATCAATCAGTCAAACGTATCAAACTAATCAAATAATAATTTATGATCTATAAAATAACGCCCTTTTCTATACATTTATCTAAACATACTCGTCACTTAAAAATTGGGATTAAACATTATCTCGGTAATTTACTGCGCATAATAGTATATAGTTATACTATAATACTGTAACATTTACTGAATGTGTGCAAGCAAACTATCTAGGCCGTTGATTGTTCCTTAGAGTTTGACCAATACAACACTATTCTAAAAACTTCATCGTAACTTAGGTACTGAAACCTTTCGTATTTTTTCGACTTCTATTTAAAAGAGCACATAAATTGTCTTTTAAAACAAATCATACCCAGACATACTCCAGGCTGCGATTCCGTCTCGTACTGCCAAGCGTACTCCGTCCTCTGGTAGTACGGCGCGAGCGCCGGTACGTCCGTCAGGTTGTTCTCCGGTCTACCAGCCTCCAGTACCAGCACGGTGACGTCACGCTGCTCCGTCAGCCGCGACGCCAAGGCGCACCCCAGAACCCGCCCCCACCACCACGGCGAACGGTTCAGCTTGACCTGGGATTGAAAAAAGATTTCCAACCAGGCAGTGACGAGAGAAGAATAGTCTATGTAAGGTCGGCCGCATACAGTCGGAATTCCATTAAAAAAGTCTACTTTTTAATACACAAACGGTCCGATAAATTATAGCCTTTCTATTCGGGGTCAGTAATCAAGTTGATTGCATTGCAATTGATATATTGATCGAGGAATGAAATGCTTTGTACACAAATAATCGTTTTATCTATCTATCTATCGTTGTAGTCGTCAGAAAATGCAACTGTGTAATGCGCAGCACACTTTCCTTTCATGTTTTACCTATAATTACATTGATAATTGGATATAACAATACGAGTATCATAGTTAGAACTAACATAACATCTAAAGATCCTGTAGTTTTTTAAGAGCAAAGATCAGACGAAACATGCTTAGGCACTTACCGTCGGGCAGGGGATACGAATCTCTTAGGAAGCTCAAGAAGTCGAATGTTCCGGCTTGTGGCGATGGGGACAGGGCTCTGGCCACCATGTTCATCATGGATCCACGAGGCATCATATTTGGCTCAGTAGCATTACTTGGTTCCTTTAATTGGAATAGTCCTTGCGGTTGAATCAACATATCCTTTTGGCATCTTATCACTGGAGATACAAGCAATAGTCCTAATAATGTGTAACGCGACATTTTCAAATACTGCTGCCAATGATCTCTATTTAATTCGATCTTATTATCGAGCGAAAATCTCGCATATCTGTTAATCCATGGAACAAAGAACCAATTAAAACTGGTGGCATTGGCGACTTCCACTTTTTTCAAAATACTGAGAATGATTTGTGAAGCTTGTTTGCTTTTATTAAATTTGCACCCACCACCGGCGATTTTTGCAAAAATCCTGTTTTTGTGTCGGTTCGATATTCAGTGAAATACAAGGCTCTTGTCAAGGAGACGATAGTGGACGGAGTCGCTCAGCACTTTGTGAAACTGAATCAACCGGGCATGCAATGAGATGGAGAAATTTATATGCAGAAAGAAATGTCAATGTCAAGATTTCATAATGCCAATATCTGATGGCGACTGAAGGTAAAAACGTGTGGTGAATATGTGTTTGTAACATGACTGTTCTCTGATATTGACTTTTTCCACGTGTTGCAAGTTATTTTATTTTATCAGGGATCGAGTAAAATAATAATCGGGCCAGTTCTTTTTCTACTTATTTAATATTTGATAAATTAAAGTTTGTCTTACACTTCATCATTTACATTGTTAATGTATATTAGAAAAGAGTAATAATTAAAATGGTCATACAACTTATAATGACCAGAATAGCACCTATTTTTTCCAATCTAGGTACCAGTTTAGTTATTATCGATTCTCCAGTTCCTACTAATTAAGTGATAATAACCCTACCTATATTATCCTATTTTTATGTGAAAAATAACCGCTTGTTTTACTGATTCACCGGAGAGAAACAGAATAATTTGAAACTGCGTAAAAATCTCCTTTCCTTTCGTCAATTGGATTTTAATTTTGGCTCTGGCACGGTCACGCACTAGTGCTTCTATGGCTTTTCTGTGATTCACAGTCTTAGTTCACGGTAGGGCTTATATCAGCTACCATTGCGAAAATATCTAGATCATGTAACTTTCTCTAACTACAGGCAGTCTTGTTTATTACATTAGGACAAACATTCATATAGTCCACGTTCAGCTTCGGTATTTCCAGTCTTCTTTTATCATGTCGGCGGCCTTTTCGGCGATCATGATGGCTGGTGCATTAGTGTGCGCAGAGATGGTACGCGGGATGACGCTGGAGTCGACGACGCGCAGGCGGCGCACGCCGAGCACGCGC
>OZ020292.1:3985191-4087807 GCA_963971205.1 Aethes cnicana
AATAGTAATCAGTCGGGCCCGGATCTAGGAGGGGACAATGTAACGTGATTATCGCCTTAAACAAAATAACTTTAAAAAAGTAACATAAACCTAACATTGTTGTAAAATTAAATCGCCTACAATCTTAGACACACAATGATCAAAAAGATATACGTGTTATATTACACTCCACTTTTGGATCTTGTCTTTTTTACACCCAAGCGCTATGTTTAGTTTTCTTCTTCTTTCACTCTCATCTGTTAGCGTCTTCTTTTATCATGTCGGCGGCCTTTTCGGCGATCATGATGGCTGGTGCGTTGGTGTGCGCGGCGACGGTGCGCGGGATGACGCTGGAGTCGACGACGCGCAGGCGGCGCACGCCGCGCACGCGCAGCCGCGGGTCGGTGACGGCGCGCGGGTCGCCGGCGGGGCCCATGCGGCACGTGGCGATCTGGTGGTGCAGCGTGGCCGTTAGCGTTCGCACCGCGCATTCCCAGTACTCGTCCGAATCGAAGCGCAGCGCACGACACGTTGGGTACTGCGCGCGGTGCAAGCGTGCGCCCAGTCGGCGGAACGGCGCTGTAGACGCCAGCGCTTGCACGTGACGTATCGCCGCAATGAACGTGGCTACGTCTCGTCCACCCGCGTCCGATAGGTACCGCCCGTGCATGCGCGGATGACTCCACGGGTTGTTGTCCTTCAGCTCCACGAATCCAAACGATTCCGGATGCAGCAACATCAAAAACGCACTCCACGTGTCCGTGTCGTCTATAGAACCGTACGCGGCATCGAATATTCTCTCTGATATCATCATGCCTCGTCTGACCGCCTTGCTTCCCTGTGGACCTCCATCCGACACCAACGAGCCGGCTATACTTATCAATTCCATGTCCGGGACTGGATCAGGATCGTCAGATACGGGAGTCCGTATGTAACCAATGCCTTCTACAGCACCAGGGCTCGCAGGAGGACCGTCTCCGTATTGCAACCATTGCGTCATAGTTTGAATACTTTGAGGTAGTTGTATCGACCTAGATTCACTCAAACTTACTCCTGAAGTATTTAATTTATATATGAGGCCTGGAAAACTGATGTGGTCGTAAATAGTTCGACCAACGGGTAAGTCCTGGACAACGTGATTCCATGGCTGCTCAAGTGATTTTTCGGCCCTACGCCGGACAACATGAGGATTTGCGGTGATGCTATTGGTCCTGCTGATAAAATGACTTCCTTTCGCGCAGTTACTTTCTTTTTAAGGCGGTTCCTTACGTACCGTACTCCATATGCTGTTTTGGTGGCTTTACCGATTAGGATTCCTAGTTACTCTACTATTCGGCAGTATGTGAAGATTGGGCCTCTTTTTATTGTCATGTAAGAAGGCTTTTGCTGCGCTGACTCTTTTGCCGTTCTTAGTGGTTGTCTGGACGTACCCGAAGCCGAGCTGTTCGGGAGCGTTGTAGTCTACCGTGGGGTGGCCTAATTCTCGTCCGGCGGCTAAAAATGCTTCGATGAGGGGCGTTCTGTAAAATTTAATAATGAATTACCGTATCCGCTTTGTCTATTGCAAAGTTTTTTTCAAGTGAAACAAGAGTTTACCTGATCGGCACAAATTCCACGTCTAATTCGCCCTTCCTTCCTCGGTACGGCGAGTCTTCTAATCCTCTTAAGTTTGATCTCTCAGATTTCTTGTAATATTCCAGCACCTCATTATACGACCTGTTGTTTAATCACGTTATTAATATCAATTAAGCTGCTATTGAAGTAGATAATACAGTAATGTTTACATTTATTAATGCAATTGGTAATTGTCACACTAGTTTAACAGGTAAATGTTTTGGCTAGTTGATAACATCACATATTAGGATTTAATTGTGATTTAACTTGTAATGTTCGCTCATTATTTATTAATGTCTCACCATCCAAAGTTTCCATCGGCAGCTATCCGGTCCCATTCCTCAGGGCGGCCGCGAGTGTATATCATGTAGTTGATCACGCTGGTCCCTCCTACGGCCTTCCCGCGAGGCCAGAAACATCTCTCGTTCAACATGCCTGTAATAGTTAAAATTACAATCTTACAAAACTAGTTCAACATCTAAACAAACTTAACTGTCCGCACCATTACCTTGTTGTGAAGGCTACAGAAAAATAATGAACTGATTTTGTGACAAAATTTTAATTTCGCTATTTATATAAGTACCGGTTCTGCTTCCCACTTAGGATATAAGTCGTTTTGTCCTGCTGCTGGTAGGACCTGATGCAGGGTCCGTCCGGAGGTCCGGATGGCTACCCTACCACCATCTTAAATCCGCTAACATGCCTCCAATCAACAGTGATCACACTGTTGTCTTCCGGTATGGGGGTAAAATAGCCGATTCCGTTAACGAAATAGCCGTTCAATTCAACCCACAGATGAACCGTACATAGTAAGTAGGGTTGATCTGTGTCTGTGACCTTACTTAGCCCTCAAGGTTGGTAACGTATTCGTAATCTTATGATTCCTAATATCCATTTGCCACAGTGGAGCTCACCATCAGGCCGCCTGTTTACTAGTCTGCAAACCAATCCTATAAAAAATTCTATTGATGGACATCTTGATAGGAAAAAATGCCCACAGGGAACATCAATTACTTGTCATCGGCAAGCTCAAATACAGTACAGGTCAAGTTAATTATGAAATTAATGACAATCTAATAATCGCGCCAAAATTGCTTTGCAGTAATTACAGTATCCCCCCTTCCCCCTCGCCCCCTTCCCTTCCCCTTCCCTCTCGTGATGAGAGGAGGCCTGTGCCCAGCAGTGGGCCGTAAATAGGCTGTTGTAGTAGTAGTAGTAGTAGTAGTAGTAGTAATTACAGTATGTCAATATCTCGAAAACTAAGGTCCTATTTTAAGTATATGCCTTTAAGTCTTGGCATCGATTTTTTGGCGCGTCCAGTATTTATGTTGAATTGAATGGTCTAATTGCGTGTGAACAAAATGTGTTTGTGTCAGAGACTCTGATCTGGCCTGTCCCATCAAATTCTCCAAATCGGCATATTTTTCCTTTTCAAAATTCGAAACTTACAATAGACATTTTCTCAGTCCTAAGTTTGAAACGACCGCTGATAGGGTTTGAAAAAGCTTTATTTCAAAAGAAGCGACTGTACCTGTAAGGCCCGGCACAGATATTGAGCGGTGAGCAAAAGTAGAGGGGATTTCTGCGCATGTTTTAGGTAAGACTGAAGGACCAACGAGACCTATTTTTCGAATTCTGCGCATCGAAGACCACCGCTCAAGTTCCGATGCCTGTATGTACACGGTGTTGCCTTCATCATCATCATCATCATCAATCATCATCATCATCGGTGTTGCCTTGCCTGGCTACAAAGTGAGTCCATTTATGTAGACAACAAAGCTTACCCAAGCAAACACCCGGTTCTTTCTCCATGTAATACTGCCACGTGTAGTCAGTTCTTTGGAAGTAGGGGGCGATCGCAGGCACGTCTGTGGTGAGCATCTCCCCCTTCCCAGCTTCTAGTAGTAGCACGGTGACGGTTGGGTCTTCCGTGAGGCGAGCCGCTAGTGTGCACCCGGCCGATCCCGCCCCGACGATGATGTAGTCATATTCGTCCAGAGGAGATTTCAAGCCTGAGATAGAATTCAGATAAGATCAAATTTAAATTATTTATTATTATTATTATTAATTAATTGTTTTAAGTAGGTAGCTACTTTTAATTGTATCTGTTTTTATTACCCGACTGCGCCAGAAGGAGGGTTATGTTTTTCGTGTGTATCTATGTATATTTCTTTGGCACGCTGTGTACCCTAAATGGCTGGATGGATTTTAGCTTGCGAGGTGTCGTTAGATTCATCTTAATCGTGAGAATGACACTGGGTGTATCAAAATTGCAAAAAACAAAATGGCTGGCTTTCGGAGGCATTTTAAACGTTTCCAAAAATATTTTTTTTTGTCATAGCCTATCGAGTGGGGTATCAAAATGAAGGGCTGAATGAATGGATCATAATATATGTGAAATAAAAAGTTTGTTTGCAGTCGGGTATTATATTTTTGCTAAAATCGAGTTATTTATCATTTGTTTGGCATGCATTTAGTTATTTACATAAAAATAAACATTAATACTCTCAGGTTTATATCTCATAAGTTTAGTTTATTATCTTCTCTGCCATCCATTAGTATAATAAACTAATTTGATAACCTACATTGTAGTGGATTGATGAAGATTTTACCTCCACATTTTTATTATTTTAAAGCATATTTTCAACTTGTTCTGATTATGATTCAGCCACTCTAGAGCGGGTTAAAAAACTTTTAAATGAAGAGGCTGCTAGAATAGATATTCTCGAGATACAAACTTTGTAGAGTTATTTGTATTCATACTGACTGCAGGCGTATTGTTAAAGGTTTCTGACCCACCCGTGCAAATATATACGTGCACCCAGAGTCTAGACACAAATTCTAGTGTATTGAAAATTTAAATAATAATTCTGATTACCGAAGAAATCGTACTGTTTTTTTCGTCGATTCACCTCGTTAGCGTCCATATTAATGAAGTTTAATCCGTACTTCTATTGCGCAATTTTTTAATCTGTGATAATTTTTTGAAGTAAAATTCTGTATTATGGCAAAGGCAATAAAGGCAAAATCCAACCTTAAATGAAGTCGTGGTGGCCTAGTGGTTCGACCTCTCCCTCTCATGCCGAGGGTCGGGGGTTCAATTCCGGCTCGCACCTCTAAGTTTACTTGCGTGCGAAATTCAATTTGAATTTACCGTGAGCTTTCCGGTGAAGGACAACATCGTGAGGAAACCTGCACGCATCTGCGAAGTAATTCAAAGATGTGTGTGTGAAGTCCCCAATCCGCACTGGGCCCGCGTGGGGACTATAGCCCAAACCGTCTCATGATGAGGGGAGGCCTGTGCCCAGCAGTGGGACGCAAATAGGCTGTAGTAGTAGTAGTAGCAACCTTAAATGAAAACATTTAGAGACGGTTTCGTCACTCGGTCAAGTCCAAGGAGATGTATGCGCCCACGGGTGACTTTTTCTTCAGTTCGCTATGGAGACGTGACTTTTGAGGTGACTGAAACTTTTTTGTCACGGCGACAAAGTCACCCGTGGGCGCAGTCCCATAGCTGGTGGCAGAATCTGTATAAGGGATGGTGCCAACGATATTGTCGTACTCGAGATGTAAACAATGTTATAGCGTGACACAACTTAGAAGGCGCGTGGCGAAGCACTTAAGCCGTTGACGCAGAGACTATTATTGCTTAATCCACACGCCTTCTAAGTTGTGTAAACAATAAACATGTACATCATGCGACGCTTCTAAAATTCATAATTGGTACTACAAGTCTGCAACCATAACGTTTGTATGCAAATTAAGATTGGTATGGTATGCACTTTTTTAGGGTTCCATACCTCTAAAGGAATAAACGGAACCCATATAATTATACTCGTGTTTGTAAGTCCGTCTGCCACAGCTAATTTGCTCTTAAACTATTGGACCGATTGAGATGGAATTTGGTAAGGGCCCTTTAAGTATAGTTGGTGACCCACAACGGACGAGTAACATAAATAATTTAATTTTAAAGTTTTGGGGGGTAAGTTAGAGAAATTAAAACAACAAGCTTTTTGAACTATAACCGTATGAAATGACAGTATATCTTTTGAGCATCTCAAAAATAATCAACGAGCGGAATCCTCTTCAGGCGAGTTCGACTAGCTCTTGTCCGGTTTTGTATCAAAAAAAAATCCAAAGTTCATTCACGTCAATGTCAACTTACCCATATAATAAAGATTAGGTACTTAGGTATACTCTACTTTATTTCATTACTAACCTAATCTAATCTTTATTGGGATGAAGCGAGTGTTTATTATTTGAGAGGTTATGTTTCATGATGTATAGACCCTAGTCTGTAGGGCGTGAACTGCCTAATTCATGCGACATATTTTTATGAGCTTCCTCAAAGTAACATTCCTGAAGTATTAGAAAAGACTGGAATGAACCTACCTTAAAATAAAAAAAAAACCTTAAAATAAAAAAAAGCCTAGCGACTCGGCCCGGCTTCTCACGGGTAGTAGAACAACATACACCAAAACCATTATCATGAACCCCTCTATATACACGGTGGGTCAGAAAATATGGCAAATAATTAACCCACAGTATCGGCTATCGATTTTAAGTATATTATAGGTCTTTAATTTTTTTTGAGTTGGTAAAAAAAATTGTATATGGGATTGGTTGTGTGAGCGACGCCTGAACTATACAAAATAATTTTTTTTACCTACTCGAAAAAAATTAAAGACCTATACAATATACTTAGAATCGATGGCCGATACTGTGGGTTAATTATTTGCCATATTTTCTGACCCACCATGTATAAGTGAAAAACCGCATGAAAATCCGTACTTGTTGAGTTAGCGAACAAACATACAGACAGATGTAGTTTGCATGTATACTTCTTTGTATTTGCCGCAACTAATTTACTTGGTGAAATCTACATGCATGCCTCTTTGTATTCATATCTATTTTATACTATAATTTATCTATACTATAATAAAAGAGCAGAACCCGGCGTGTCTGTAGGTACATAGAAAGAAAAGGAACGGGGGATCTAAAGATGTATGGTAGACTACAAAACAGCGATTTTAGAAATCTTTTCTGCCTGTCTATCTGTTTGTTAGAGTTAATCTCCGAAACTAATGAACCGATTTGAATGCAGTTTTCAAGGGTATATAGAGCATCACTTGGAGCAACATATAGGCTATATTTTATTAAAATCGGATGTCGGAAAAAAAGTTATCGGCAATTTTATATTCCACGCAGACGAAGTCGCGGGACACACCTAGTAAATAATATTATATATAATTACTATCCTGATGATTGCTGGTAAAACAAAGCTACTAGTAACTTGCCTTTTAAACTTTTAGGATTTCGAGTCCTAATTCCTTATCCTACTTGACCTATGGACCTACATCCTACGTCTAAAATGTGATAGATGTAGTTTTTTGCCTTATAGATAATATAAATATTTACTAAGGTAAATGTAGTTGCGTAGGCACTTGTGTCGTTAACTTTGGGGTCAAGAAATTTGTATGACTATATTTGTTGATGTCACAGATCCGTAACTGCATTGTCCTAAATGTAACCATATCTATTCGAATATCTCTTCTAAAGTGGTTGTAGGTATGTTGTATTACTTTTCGATTTTTATGCAACATACAATATTTAGGCTTTGGCGTGGTGGCCTAGTGCTTCGACCTACCGCCTCTCATGCAGAGGGTCGGGGGTTCAATTCCGGCTCGCACCTCTAAGTTTACTTATGTGCGAAATTCAAATTGAATTTACCACTGAGCTTTTCGGTGAAGGAAAACATCGTGAGGAAACCTGCACGCATCTGCGAAATAATTCAAAATGCGCGTGGGACTATAGCCCAAACCCTCTTGTGATGAGAGGCCTGTGCCCAGCAGTGGGATGCAAATGCGCTGTAGTAGTAGTAGTAGATACAATATTTACTCTAGCGCTCTCTCTCGAGTTTAGAGTGGTCCGGAGGAATTAATTCAATTTTCGTTGAAATCTAAGTACCTATTGCACTTTTTGATCGCCTTTCTATTTTCTATTGGGCTACGGAAACCTGATAAGTAAGTAAGGTGTCCTTTTCCTAGCTGGTTGTTTTTTTCCTGCGTTATAAATATAGTACCTATTGCAGGAGTAATTTGTATCACCTTGACACTTAATTACTTAACTATTTATTATTAAACAAAGTATGCGACTGTATAACCAGTTACCTTTAATCTTTACTATTTTTCCATGAATTAATCACACTTATAAAATGTCGTTGGTCATATATTATCTTTAATTATTAGACTGTTGACAAAGACTTGGATTATACTAGTCGTAGCAATTTCAAAAATCAGGTTTATGTGTTTGTATTGGATTATAGGCAAGCAACCAAATTAAAGCAATTAAAAATGATTCGATTAAAAAAAGCAAATGCATGTTGAAATAAAACCTGATTAAAACTAACAAAACAAAATTCAAAGTCGTGACCGGGTCAAACGCTACAAATATTCCAAAAAATCATCTATGAACATGATTCTATGTTTAATCCAAAAAGATGTGCTAAAATCATACGGTGAGGTGGACCTCATGTGGACCTTTTTTATTTGCCGCTTGAGAGATGATTTTTAGGGTTCCGAACCTCAAGAGGTAAAAACGGAACCCTTATAGGATCACTCGTGTCTGTCCGTCCGTCTGTCACAGTCGATTTTCTCCGAAACTACTGGACCGATTAAGTTGAAATTGGGTCACAACCCAAAAACGGACGTGTAATGAAAATAAATGAATTTTAAACATAGACCCTATATTCTTGGGGGCTAAATTTGAAAAAATATTAATGTAGTTTTTTAAACTATGTCGTGTGACATATCAAATGAAAGTAAGTACTTCTTATGAGAATGTCAAATATATTTTTTTCATTTCATTTGTGGTCAATACTTTTCGAGTTATTTAAGAAAATAGGCGAAAAATGACCAAAAATTACGGAGGATTTTTTTTCGAAAAATTACGGAGGATAGTTATTGACCTATAGACTACAGGAAAATTATTAAGAAGTCCATGGTATTTGAAATCTATCATATAAAAAGCTTATCCTGTGAAACGGTTTAAAAATGACGTCATTGAAAATAATCAAGGGTCGGAACCCTCTCTACGCTAGTTTAACTCGCTTCTTGGCCGGTTTTTGATTGAAAATAAAACTGAAGAAAATCGACTTACTTCTATTACTTGTTCTGTGGATTGAGACTGCTAGACCTTGCCTTGGTAATTAAAACTCACACGTTACCAAGTTATCACATATCCCATTATGTAGGGCAACAGGTATGTTTAAATTCAAGTCACTTACCATTGGGCAATGGATACTGGTCTCTCAAGAAATCGAATAAATCCCCAGGGTCTTTCGGAGCGTAGTTCGGATTGGCGGACTGGAAGAGTAGATCTATCATGGGATTTTGTCGGAAAGATCGTTTCGTTCTTCCAGCGCTCGAGTGTGTATTTGACGTTTCATCACTAGTGACGTCTCCTTGCAATGACACCAGCAGTGCGCATGTCACGAGGCATCGGATCCCTCTTGTCATCTTGTCTTATCTTGCAGCAGAATCTGGTGCTGTACCTAAGCAACATGGACTCTTTAATAACTTTACAATGAGACCAGCGCTGGCTTCAATGCCAGCACATGCTGAGCTAGGACCATTTCGTGACAAATCACACGCAATCGCTATTGTTTCTTTTCTTCTTATTATTTTGTTATATCGCGTGTTACACATATCGCAGCGTTGAGTTACGATCAAGAGACCAAAGCAAAAGCCCTCGTTGCTCATATGTTTAATAATGGTATCAGAAACTCTGTACTATTATTACCATTGACCTATAAATAAGTAATAACATGTGGACGAACAGTGCCTAACAGAATATTTCAAAATATATGAAGCAAACTGACATTAGAAAATACGTTCCAATATGCTAATAACGCCTCTTTATAGCGAAGGCCAAACGGGTGCCCGAGCTGTTCGGGCACCCGTTTTGACGGGGCCATTTTCTCCGGCTGATTGGGAATCCTTACTTATTATAGATCAATGATTATTACGGTTATAATGATAATCGAAATATGCGGTATTAAAATTGATCCAATCAAAATCCTCCATTAAGTATCACGTGCTATCTAGTTAATTTATTCAATTAGGTGATTTAAATATTGTGTGATTTTGCAATAATATGATACGTAATTTACTTACCGACGTATATTCTTATATCTTATAAGTACTTTAAACGAACTTAACTTGTATATTTATACATACTAATGATCTCAGAAACGGCTCTAACGATTTGGATGAAATTTGAAATATAGGGGTTTACTGGTGAGAAAAAACGGTCTCATATCCGTGGGAAAACAAATTATTCGCTATTTTCACCCGAGGAAGGCTCGGTCGCGCAGGTACAGTCTAGTTCATTAATATGTGTATACTTTTGGACCTTATTACAACGTGGTAAGGTGCAAAAGTGTGTATATATTGGCGAACTCGACTGTACTTGAAATCAAACTATGACTTACCTGGTTGAACTTGGCACTATTCCGCACTAAACGACAGTTGCAGACTCGGCGCTTCTCACGTGGGTTTCATTGCTCTGAAATATATGCATTTAGATATAATCTGTTATTTATGTAGATAACATTTTACTGCGAAATTCACTGAATAATCCTGACCATTACTGTGCGATGAAGGCTGAGAATGTTGTGAATACTAAAAGACTCCTGTGTTATATTTGGCAAAATTAATTAAGTAATGTCGTCATTGAAAAAGCCGGTCGTGGTCGTTCGACGGAGAAGTCTCGAAGGGTTAACGAGATGCACCCAATATTAAAAATGAATTGCCACGTGTCAGTGTGTCTGTGTGTGTGAGAAACCGTGGTGGCCTAATGGTTCGACTTACCGCCTGTCATGCAGAGGGTCGGGGGTTCGATTCCGGCTCGCACCTCCTAAGTTTACTTGTGTACGAAATTCAACTGGGCCCGCGTGGGGATTATAGCCCAAACCCTCTCGTGATGAGAGGAGGCCTGTGCCCAGCAGTGGGACGCAAATAGGCTGTAGTAGTAGTAGTAGTAGTATCAGTCTGGCTAATGTTCGAGAACTGCTGGACCGATTTGGCTAGTTCTTTTTTGTCTTATTTCCTGTGATTCAGGGAAGGTTTAAAAAAAAATCCGGTGAAAATCTAAAGGAACAGCTAAAAAAAGTACTTATAATAAATTTGTATGGGAATCCGTGGTGATACGAAGTTCACCAGGTCAACTAGTTATTAATAGAAAACGGTGGAGAGCGTATTTTAATTTGGGAATGGCTCTCACTTACCGGTCAAGTTTGAAATATTTCCGCAACGGTCACTCACGTCACTTTAAGTTATTTTGATGGCGGTGGTGGGGTTAAACTGATTCGTCTTTTTCCTTTATAGGTTCACTCGCGGTCTTTGCACCTTAACTTTGAACTAGTAGGTAACGGCCTATTGGTATCAGGTCCGAAAAGCGACTGTTGCTCGATTATGTTTACATCGAGCGCTAGTGACCGGGCCTCGTTAACTTCACAATGTGTGCCAATGTCATTACCGTAACAAGACTCTTTTGGAAAAGTTGCATTTCTAGATTACGACATTACTACAATAAGTAATAGTACATTACACACCTAGGGCGGTCAAGTAAAGAAAGTCTCAGATCGCGGGTAATTGAGGCCCGAGCCGGAGGCGAGGGCTATAATCTAGCGGTCTGAGGAGTTCTTTACGACCGCCCGTGGTTAGTATACGATTTTACGTCACCACCTGGCCGTGAAGAGGGATTTTTCGTAGCGCCCGAGGGCGGTAAATCCCGCTTTTCGGCCTGGTGTGACGTAAAAAAGTTAAATTTAAACTTTGTTCTCTTACAGTTCCAGAAACCAGAACCCTACTCTAGCTAGTCTCAAGGGACCTAACGACATTTAAAAAAACCGGCCAAGAAGCGAGTTAAACTCGCGTGGAGAGGGTTCCGACCCTTGATTATTTTCAATGACGTCATTTTCAAACCGTTTCACAGGATAAGCTCTTTTATATGATAGATTTCAAATACCATGGACTTCTTAACAATTTTCCTGTAATCTATAGGTCAATTACTATCCTCCGTATTTTTTCCAAAATTTTAGGTCCAGTGGTTTCGGAGATAAGGGGGGGATGGTCATTTTTCGCCTATTTCCTTATTCCTTAAATAACTCGAAAAGTATTGACCAAAAAAGAAATAAAAAAATACATTCGAGGCTCTCTTAAGAAAAACTTTCATTTGATCTGTCACACGATATAGTTTGAAAATTACCATTAATATTTTTTTCAAATTTAGCCTCCAAAATAGGGCCTATGTTTAAGATTAATTTATTTTCGTTTCGTTACACGCCTGTCTTTAGGTCACAAACTTACATATACGTACCAATTTTCAACTTAATCGGTCCAGTAGTTTCGGAGAAAATCGACTGTGACAGACGGACGGACGGACACACGAGTAACCCTATAAAAGTTCCGTTTTTACCTCTTGAGGTTCGGAACCCTAAAAAGTCGTAGATACAAATGCGCGTTCGCGATGTTTGGTTTTTAGGGTATATAGCCACGTGGTAAAAAGCGTAACCCTTATAATTTCGTCGTACGGTCGGTCTATCCATCCGTATATGACAGCCATTTTTCTCGGTGACTATGGGTTGAGTTATGGCTAAAATTTATTGGTAAGTGTGTTCTATGAAACGCTACAATTTTGAGAACAAAAAAAATAAGAACCGCCTTTAAACTCCGACAGACTGCGATGTTATTGTCATGTCAAGTTCACTATATGATTATCATTTCTTTGGGTTGATTCACTTGACACCGACTTCGCAGTCTTTCGGAGTTTGAAGGCGGTTTTTATTTTTTTTAATATTTTTTTTTTTCGCCTTCAGTTTCCAAACATTACTATAGAAAAACATAAGTAACTCTGAAGTCTTCGAAATAGACACCAAAATCATCTACGTGCTAGCAAATTTTGAGGAGTTCCCTCATTTTCTCATGGATCCCATCATCAGAACTGAACTAAATTAATATGGGACCAACTTGGAAGTACCAGCTTTCGAACAAAAAAAGAATCATCGAAATCTGTTCACGTTTACTATTTATTTTTGGTGAACATACATAAAAAAATGATTCCGACGAATTGAGAACCTCCTCCTTTTTTTGAAGTCGGTTAAAAAGTGTGTTCCTACATATATGGTCTAACTTTCCAACTATGGAGTGAAAATTTGTGAAAAACAGTGGAAACATGACTTCAAAAAAACTTCAAATGAAAATTGGTTCGAGCAAATTCTTTTGTGAACGTGTATCGAACAAAAAAATTGGAATAATTTCGGTGGCTACGGAACTTTTTATACACCTTTTATACAAGGTTCCAACCTTTTACCGACTAACTCTTGGCTGGTTTTATAGTGTCGACTCTGAATAGGGATGACGACAACTTTTTTTTCTTAGTCTATCAGGAAGATTATTGAAAAGTATTGAACATATATTTTTCCTTTTTAGGTAATCAAACTTATACAGAGATATATTGAGTTGAAATGTCGCGTGACGTCATGGTTAGGTACGATTTATACCTAACGGTGACGTAGTTAGCCCCCACTCTCCAACTTTAATGCGTTTTAACTTATTCATTCTTTGTTAATTTGATAAAACAAAAAATACGTGTCTAATATTTTTTTATTACCTGACTGACGGACTAATTAGAATTTCGATTTCTTCACCCTTTCGTCATCCCTATTACTAATTATAAAGTCGTTACTTCTAAACTGTCAATGTAGTTCAGTTTAAGATCTAAAAAATTCATATTCTAATAAGTAAGTCTTAACGCCTGTATCAACTGAGAGTTTTTCTTGTGCGAAAATTGGAATAACACGTATATTTTTTGTAGGCACTTACATATACGCAAACCTTACTTACACCTTTGCTCACGACGTTTATCGGAGGCGCTGAACACGTAGGAGTGTAGTATATTACAAATATGTAAAAAAAAACTTTTTATTTTTATCTACACTCATATCATGAACCCTCTATGATGCGTTCAAAACCCGCAAATTATGACCAGCATTAAGATAAACTGTTTAGTTAGAACAGATTTCTTATCTGTGAAAATGTTCTAATAGCTGTATTCACTGAGGTACATTACTAGAGACGAAGCTTCCTATAAAACATCTCGAAGAAACGTGTCAAAACTTGAAAATCGAGTCGTAACTCTGAAAACTACGAAAAGTTGTAGTAAATCTGTGTCTATCTCTTTCCTACTCGTATGCTACGAATACGCCGAATTGACGCTAGACAAAGATAGCAATATTCATGGCTGTCAAAGGGATGTCAAACGGGTAGTGATACCAGTGTTGGGAAATTTACCCCAAAGTTTTTTTTTTTTCAATAAGTTAATGTTAAAGGCCGTTCAACATCTTATTTTGCTTTTATATCGTCAAAATTTTATTTAAACAATATTTTAAACGAGAAACATTCAGAGTATGAATTGTTTTAAGTATTAGGCCCTATCCATGGTAAATATTGAAATGAAGTTTGTTCATATTTTGACTAATGTTAATTTTAATTTCTTACTACGTGTACCTACACCGAATATCTGTAATAAAATATCTTGTAATTATTATTTATTATCATTATCTAATCCAATATATATATATAATATCAAAACCATTTACCAATGTAAATAACCGTATAGTTTTCCGTGATCTAATAATATCAATATATTATTAGATCACTGAAAATTATACGGTTTGTCTAACAATTTCCCTGAAATGTGGTTAATTTTGAACCATGATTACCTTGCAACATTGGGCTTAAAAAGTGAACAATTGAAAACCCTTCGTAATGAAATTTTGATTTAGTGTTAATAAAAATAATATGACATTAAAATTAAAACTCTACTGTGAAACGTGTTCCCAATGGACTTATTTTGATTATGGAATCGATTGCTGCAACATTTTACTGCGTATTTGCCCATTATTACTGACTAAAATTTGGATTTCGCGCCTTGTCACGCGGCCGGCGTCTGATTGGCTACTGACTTGAGGAACTTCAGAAGTACGCCCCGGGGCGTACTTTCAGTGTCACCGTTTTGTCAAGGTTGGTACCTATCTAGTGTAACATTTAAATCAGTGGCTGTATTCGATGGTCTAATAGGATTCAAATTTCGAACATCTTCGAACAGCAATGCCCGCCTATATTCTTCAGTCAGACAGAGCGAAAGTTTGTTCCAAATTCAAATGTTGGCTCTATTTAGTCTATGCTTTTTGAAAATCGAATGTGAGACACTGACGTATTTGAATTGCCGCCATTGTTGGCCGTTTTTGAAGCATCTTAGAGGTTTTATAAAATGAGTGTAGATAAAGTTGTGTATGCAACTGTACATAATTAGGCCTTAAAACACTCCACACTTTATTATGTAGCAGTTACAGAAACTACTATTAAATACCTATTTAAAATTCATTTATTTTTATAATTGTGGGTATTACTTTCAGCATAAGCGCGAAAGGTACTATTTCGGGTGGTTTAGGCAATGGTAACGCCGAAATAGTAAAATACTGAAATATTGACTATTAATTGTTTTTTTTTTTCAATTTATCGTTGTACTTCAATAAAAAAAGCACACATTTTCCTTTCTTTGGTAATTATTATTTTTAGATATTATGAGATTATATTATAGTAAGTACATGTATTTTTAAATGTATCGATGTATGTTAATATTAATTTTATTTACTTACTCTTCTTTATTCTTGTGTACTACCGCACCTCCTTTATTCGCTTTCTTCTTCTCCAGTATCCAAAGGTTGTCTGATAGAGATCGCTAAGTAGCGATAAGATCGCATGCTGAAGATATCTTTGCCCCTGACGGTTGCCTTATAGTCATATATTATCGTTGTGATTAGTATTCAATTCAGAGCAGGCGCTGTGTAAATATGAGATTTCTAGATTTATAGATTCATTCAGTTTTATAGATTTTAGTTTTATAGATTCCCGGAATCCCGGAACTTATATTATTAAAATAATTTCCTTAATTTTTTCCGAGATTTCGCCAAGTTTAGGTAAATATGTACCTATCCGAATTTCCGATCCCTGGGTCATCTATGTAGGTACTAAACCAGCGTTCGCGGATATAGTACCTACGACAAAACTTACAAGTAGAAGGTACTCGGCGAGGCGGTTGACGTCTATTATCATTATCCCATTTATATTTTTAATTAGAAGTTCAGACAAAATAACAATGTGATATTTCAGTTTTAATTTCCTCTAACTCTAATATTCATTAACTTGTTTCCCTAATTGTCTTCGGAATCTGAACTTTTAAAAGGTTTTATACTTAAGTCTACTCCTAGCCTTAGAGGCGACTATTATCAGCTGTTAAAGCATCAATGGTACCTTATTTATTGCCTTGTGTGTCTTGATGGAATTGCTAGCATATGTGTCCAGGCGTGCATTATTTTCGTGAAATAAAAAAAAATACCATTTTACGCCTTTTGATTTTCATTAACTTTGTAGAGAAGTATTTTTTGTGTACCTATAATCCATCGAGAGTAGACTTTTCAGTGTAATACTTACGTACTTACCTAATTTTCAAAATAGTATCTATCTATTCGTAGAGGTGGAAATGGGTAAAGTAATACAACATACATTTTTGCTTTCGAAAAGATTTTATATTTATACGAGTAGATCATTGTTCATTCATGTGACCCTGTACAATCATATTCTTTATTACCATTTGTTATATTCATAATGTTATATTTGATTTTGTTTAACTTCTCGTTTCTTCGTCTATCGAGTTTTGTCTACTTCTGAAAGAGAGTTAACATGGTATATAAATAGTACATAATAGGTAATTAATTGAAAAACAAGTACTAGACTTTGACTACGTTTTTTTAATAGGCTGATATTTATAAAAGTAAGCTTTTGGCACTGATTACCGACATAGGAAGCAGCTTCATGAAATAATATATTATATTGTCTGCAAATCTATAAGAAATCGGGAATAGACATTTTAAGCTATGCAATTGGAAAGTGTATAATTAAATAGATAATTACGACTTTACACGTCTTCTTTCATTATTAACATTATTAAGCGGATTCCGCTTATGTGGCGATAAAAATCAATTTCTATAATTTAATCAAAATTAAACGTGATCAAATAAAAGTAGTCCTATGAGTTACTACAGTCAAGTACGGCATCATCAAGACTGTACACGGTGGGTCAGAAAATATGGCAAATAATTAACCCACAGTATCGGCTATCGATTCTAAGTATATTGTATAGGTCCTTAATTTTTTTTGAGTTGGTAAAAAAAAATGTACATGGGATTGGTTGTGTGAGCGACGCCTGAATCCTATACATATTTTTTTTAACCAACTCAAAAAAAATTAAAGACCTATACAATATACTTAGAATCGATAGCCGATACTGTGGGTTAATTATTTGCCATATTTTCTGACCCACCGTGTATAAATGATAAATACAAAGAGACCCGATTTCTTTGCTCTTGGGTGAAGTAACTATGGAATAAGTAAATCGTTTTTTCACCCCTCCTATTCGAAAAGAAGTGTTTTGTTCCCCGTTTAGAGGGAGCAAAATGCGATTTTGCTCCCTCTTCGCTTTTTTTAATTTTTTTTCATTTCTGCCCCGCTAACAGGGAGCAAAATACGTCTTAGCAGTGCGTTCACGGAGCTGCGGAGACTGTAAAAAGTTGCATTCAAAAGTCGCGTCTTTTTCGTATTTAGAATTTTATATATCGGCATTTTACATAAATACTTTATTACACATACTAAAAATCCATAAATTCATAGATATATACTTACTTTTGATAAATTATTTTCTATTTTTTATTTTCAATTTGGCTGAATGGTGCAGGCCAATGCCGTAGCATTCCTCGTAAACTCGTGTGATCGAATTAAAAAAAAACTCGAACCCGCGAATTTCGTGAGCGCTCATTTCCTTGCCGTATTATTTTACACTTAATTTCCAAAATAAAACGTACCTTATGTAGTGTTATGAATTATTTCGTAGAAAATGAATGAAATCAAAAAGTGATTTAGGTGATGCAATGTATTGGGATCAACACCTCTGAGAATTCCAAAGGAATATTATGTAAGTACGTAATATGAATTGCACTGCCCTTTTTTCATTTTATCGCAAATGTATTAAAAAACTTTGTGTGATACAGTACCTATGTGCAAAATTGTCATAAAATGTACTTTATTTCACATTTGTTAAATTTACCTATTATTATGAACGCAACGCGTGCGAGCATGGCAGAATATAAATACAGTATAGTTACTGATTCTTCAATATGGAAGCCATTTTCGCCTTCTACCTATGAATTTATGATAAGCGCGCGAAACACCGTTCTTTTTAACCTTGTTTGTTTCTAAATGTATTATTTTTTTGTTTTACTTAATTTAAAGACAATAATGAACGAATGATCTAATGATTTTCTCATAGGAGGGGTGAAAAGCAGAATGTACAACACGGTAGCAAACTTATTTATGCCTTGGGTGACAAAGCTTGAATCCCTCGCTAGCTCAAGATTCCACGCTAGAATCCCTCGCTTACGCTCGGGATTCTATTCTGGAATCTTTCGCGTCGCTCTGGATTCAATCCGTCACCCGCGGTAAAATATACCTTTTTGCTCCCTAGTCATACAATCTACTATTTCTTTTGTTCTCCAAAAATGTATCTTATGCAATACAATTAAGTATTACAATAATTATCTTTGCTAAGTCAAATTAAATCTCTTCGACGAAGTCCAGATAGGTACTTAGGATAGAACTTCCTTCAGATAAGTTCGTTTGATCATTACAATGTATTGTAAATTTAGTAGCATTGTAGCATAATATAAATGAATAATTTAATAGTCCCCAGTACGCTCTTTTCTTCATACAAACGTAGTTACGTTTTAATTCGCAAACTACTTATCAGATTGGCACCAAATTTTACAAGTAATAGAGGAGCAGAGATATTAGTGTCCAAAATAGACTTTCATTGTAATAAATTGAATAACAAAGAAATTAGGACCATTTTAGTGTCCTCCATACAAACTTCAAAATGTAGTGTTGCCTGTAATTTAACTGTGTTTTACTTTACCACGACATTTACTAATTTCGGACACTCACAATAATGATTTTATTATGTGTACCAAGTTTCGAGACAATCTGTTTAGTAATTTGGGAATAAAAGCGAAACTACGTTTGTATGAAAAGTTGAGAAACGCCGTGCGTACTGGGGACTCTTAATTACCATGATCAAAGCATCTGATGAAGCGGTTATCACAGGTCGATCAGGTGCATTGATCAAGAAAAAATGTTGTTCATTACCTTTGTTTCACAATATATGTTATTAAACGTCATTTCTATTCTATTTCTAAAATACAACCTATTAAATAACTTCCAATTTATCACTTAAAACGTAAGACCTTGTACTCAATTTGTACCCTAAGTTACACTGATAGTGGACCCACCCACATATTACTTTTTAAAATCAATTATTACTAATTATGTATAAGTACTATATACTATTTTCACTGAGATTGAGCTACATTCATATGTCAATCAATCTTAACTAAATATTTCACATTTTCAAATTGTGTCTATTAGATATATTAGTTATGACGGTCATCTTAGCTTCCCCCAGTCTTGTTTGATCATGTCCGCCCCTTTTTCTGCTATCATAAACACGGGAGCATTGGTGTGACCCGATACTATTTCGGGCATCACACTAGCGTCTATGACCCTTAAGTTCTCAATTCCATGGACTCTCAGGCGGGCGTCAACCACTGCTGTTGGATCCTCTTCTCTTCCCATCTTGCAGGTCCCGCTCTGATGGTAAATAGTAAAGGTAAACATCCGGGCCTGACACGCAAAGTAAGCATCACTACCGAAAGGACCATACTGTAAACACTCCTCTATCGGAACATCGTAGATTTTCGAACGGATTTTTTTCATCGCAGGTTGCCTCGCTATCTGTATGCTAACTTTGATTCCTTCTACAATTTTCTGCAAATCATCCGGATCGTCGAAATAGTTAGGAATTAATAAAGGCTGAGTTTTTGGGTTTCTACTTTGCAACATCACCCTGCCTTTAGATTTTGGCCTCATCAACATGGGAAATATCATGAATGCATCTAATTTTCCAAGAGGTCCGTAAGTGTCTGAGTATATTTGTTCATCAAACCCAAAGTTTTTGCGCAGCATCGGATCTGAATTCAAACCACCACCGATGAATAGTAGCTCCATGTCTGGCCACCCTGTAGAATTGAATTTATCCTTTAAATCCAGGAAGATAAGCGCTTCGCAACCGCCAGGCACAGACAGGGGACCTTTGTGTGTTTTCATCCATTTGAAGACATGATCCAAGTGATTGAATATAAATTCAGTTGATAAAGTCACATTCTGTCGGCGCGTCACGAATTGTACTCCTCCGGCTGCTATATGATCCATCAAGTTGTAGCCAACCGGCAAGTCTTTTACTACAGGTATCTTCACTGATTCTAAATGACTCCGTGGTCCAATTCCCGATATCATAAGCAGCTGTGGTGAATTGATTGCACCGGCAGACAGAATGACCTCTTTCCTAGCGAATATTTTGTATCGAATATTACGTTTTTCTAATTCTATGCCTATCACTTTGGTTTTACTATCATCTAAAATTAGCTTAGTAACCATACTTCCTTTGGTTAAATGTAGATTCCTTCTTCCATTAATTGGATGAAGGTAGGCTCTGCTGGAACTGTGACGGGTTCCGTTTTTCATTGATAGCTGGAGAAACGACACTGCCGATGGAGTCGGTCCATTATAATCACCGTATTTGAAGCCCAATTGCTGTGCCCCTTTGACCCACGCTTTACTGTTGGCAGTCCGGAATGGAGAGTGTTCAACGTTAAGATGACCTCCACGTGCATGGTATTGCGGGTCATTGAGGGATGGTATGTTAAAGTTTTCCACCTTTTTATAATAAGGTAGCACGTCGTCCCAACCCCAGCCTTCGTTGCCTAACGCTTTCCAGTTTTCGAAGTCTAGCGGTGAACCTCTCGTGTAGATCATGTAGTTAAGTACGCTCGAGCCGCCGACGACTTTGCCGCGAGGCCAATTGCATTGTTGATTTTCGAATCCGGCGCAATACTTCGATGACGCCTTAGTCTTGTACTTCCAGTTGGCAGATGAGAACTGAAGATAATTGGCAACCAGTGGAATGTCCATGATGTAGTTTTCATTGACACCGGCTTCTACTAGCAGGACTTTCCATTCTTTTACTTCGGTGAGTCTGTTGGCTAGGACGCAGCCGGCTGTGCCGGCGCCGACGATGATGAAGTCGTATTCCGCAAGGAGGTCCGCTTGGTCCGGCGGCTCATTGTCGAACTGGTGGCCGCCTTCGTCCAGGAAGTTGAAGAAGGAGGTGATGGGGTTGACCAGCTGGGAGCCGGTGGTAGCGAATGCAGCGAACAGAAGCCACAGTGTCGCCGATGTCGGCGCGCGCTGACGCCTCATCTGAAATTACAGAAGCAATATTCTTCAGTCTTCAATTTTAATACTTGAAAAGAGCTGTTCATGAAACAAGGTTAGATTAAATAAGAGAAAATATAGACATCCTGAAAGTTTAGAAGTGTAAAATATTTCTTTTAGATAATCCCATTATTATCTTACAAAATTGTCTACACTTTTTTATGAAAATGCAAGACAATTGAAATGTTTCACGACATTTTTAAGTTAAAGGAGCGGATGAATAAAATCGTGTTAAAGATCGTTGTGCCAAATCTATTACTTATTCTGTGGCAAAATCAAAAAACTTCAAACGTCTGTTTGCGTATCGTTTAAAAACAATCAACTGTCATTAGGTAGCGTGTAACATACTTGAAGATTGTTGTGCTCGGTGTTTAATTTCTATTTATTACTCGCATGGCTTGCTAGACTACACTCGGCAGGGCCAGTGATGCCTAATGACAGTTTAGAGCGCGACCTTGTCAAGTGGTTAATTGTTGGGAATAACCTAATTACAAACTTAGGTACGTGGAAAAATGCTGTACGTTTATGACATAACTCTGACGGTACTCAACACGTGATCTTGCAGAATTTTTTCGTTGCATTTACAGTTGATATATCAGTAATGAATAAGTACTGCATTTCAGGGCTCGAGAGGGGTCCCGTTGACTCACAATGTATGAAGGTATTCATGTTTTTAACCTCAATATTCGCACGGATATTACTACGGTGACATTCTCGGCAAAGGTTACGCTTGCGAGCGAAACAAATAAAATAAATTGTAGCATTATTTTTAAAAACTTACATGACGACGTTGCTGGTCGACGGCATTTCCGAATGCGAGTGAAATAGTGTATTATATCGTCAAGTGACGTTGCGCAAAAAAACTATTTATCTATTGCAATGTTATCTATTATACAATTTTGATAACGCAGCGATACTTATATGTATTATTGTGAAAACATCTTTCTAACATAATTGTTTGATTCAACGAGCCGAGACTAGACTAATCGATTCAGTATCAGATAAGATTGGAAAGAAATACGGAGTGCCAACGCTCTTATATATTGGACGTAAAAAAACGTGATAATACGAATCATTAGCCAATTTAGTTAAGTGTGCACTGATTGATTAAGTAAATAAAGTAATTGATCCATAAAACTCAGCAAAATTCTTTCAATCTCTTTCTTTCTTTACTTAGTTGCATGTGTTATTCTTTCTTTCTAAGTAAATCAACCAATTATTATACTGGGTGGGTTAAAACCATTTGACGATATTTGACGTCGAGATGCGCGCACTCTTCCTGAAACCGCTGGTGTAATTCGTTTTTTTTTTCATTGCTCGGTATTAACCAAGTTATGAGCTGTTAAAGAAAAAAATAGTATGACGGTGTATAGTCGAGATATATCAATTCGGTATTTTATGGGTTTTTTGTTACCGTACCGAAAAAAATTAAAAAACATATTAACATCATCATCATCATCATTTCAGCCGAAAGACGCCCACTGCTGGATAAAGGCCTCCCCCAAGGCTCGCCACTCAGACCGGTTCTGTGCTACTTGCTTCCACCGGTTTCCCGCGGCCTTCACGAGGTCGTCGCTCCATCTTGTTGGAGGCCTACCGACAGCCGATATTAACATGCTTAGAATCAATAGCCGACACTGGGGTTTAATTATCGTCAAATGGTTTCGACCCACCCAGTATTGCGTGTTGCTGTACAGTACTAGTACAACTCTACAAAGAGATGATTAGTTATCCATTTTTGCGCCCTACAAAACTACAAGGATCAATGTTATATTTATTACACAGTACACAACTGCACGAAAAACCAAAGCAAGTTGCGTGTTTGCAGTACGTTGCATGCACTGAATTAACGTTAGAATAAGGATTAGAAATACGCCATTAACCATTGACCTATAATAAGTAATAACATATGGACGAACAGTGCCTAACAGAATATGTCAAAATATATGTAGCAAACTGACATTAGAAAATACGTTCCAATATGCTAATAACGCCTCTTTATAACGAAGGCCAAACGGGTGCCCGAGCTGTTCGGGCACTCGTTTTGACGGGGCCATTTTTCTCTTAAAATAATAAGAGGATTCACAATCAGCCGGAGAAAAATGGCCCCGTCAAAACGAGTGCCGGAACAGCTCGGGCACCCGTTTGGCCTTCGTTATAAAGAGGCGTTATTAGATCAATGCCATTAACCCTCTATTCTTTCTTATGATCATTTGAATATATACTAAGTATCTATGTCGAATTGCCCTTCGACTACGTGTAAAAACGATTTAACTTGAACAGCCACCACATCACCACCCCACCAAAGAGCCTATTTACGTCCCACTGCTGGGCATAGCCCTCCTCTCATCACGAGAGGGATTAGGTTACGTTACAGTCCCCACGCAAGCCCAGTACGGATCAGGGGCTTCACACACACCCTTGATTTAGTTGGCAGATGCATGCAGGTTTCCTCGCGATGTTTTCCTTCACCGAACTTGAACAGCATGTAATAAAATTTAAAAGAAGATTTAGGTACATTGGATTACCTTACCACGTGTAGTTTACAGGTGTTATGTAGAAACAAAATGAGAGATTGCGCTCTACATTTAGATAAAAATGATTAGATAAATGGATTACATAATTATGACGATTGAGACTGCACTTGACCTAGCACTAGCACGCAGGCATACACGAATCGTAGATAGGTACCTAATATGATAACGGTGATAATGGTAGATATTATATCCCGTGCCGAAGCCGTGGTGGCCTAGTGGTTCGACCTACTGGCTCTCGTGCAGAGGGTCGGGGGTTCGATTCCGGCTCGCACCTCTAAGTTTACTTATGTGCGAAATTCAATTTGAATTTACCACTGAGCTTTTCAGTGAAGGAAAATATCGCGAGGAAACCTGCACGCATGTATAGTCCAAACTTCTCTCGTGACGAGAGGAGGACTGTGCCCAGCAGTGGGACGCAAATAGGCTGTAGTAAGTAAGTAAATAACACTTTATTGTACACCACAAAATTAATACACACACAATAATCACAAATAATAACAATGTAAAAAGGCGAACTTATCCCTCTAAGGAATTTCTTCCAGTGAACCTTTGAGCAGTGGAGAGGAAAGTGCCGGAACAGAAATAGGAAAGAAGAAGAGAGGGAATCACCATTTTATAAGTATCTGTCACTTATAAAATGGTGATTCCCAGACATCGATGCATGGGCTTCAGAGGAAGCTTTCGTTTCCTCATTTATTATTATTATTATGGTAGTCATGGTAGTCAGGATATTCTGAGTCCAACCCACTTATGCTCTTCTGTTATGCTTTGCCGATTTCTGTCAAGTATATTTATTCTCAATCTATTCTTGTCACGTACATTTTATTTTTTCTGTTTTTTTTTAACCATGTTAGTAGCGTAAAGATAAGTACTTCCTCGCTGTACTTTAATACTAAATTTTAAAACTAGCAGAGAGAAGGTGCAGACTGCGTTCTCACAGCAAATGCTGAGACCTGAGCCTATTGCCACTATTGTACCTACACTAGTTTTTTTTTTGTATTTCTATGTATTTACTTTTATTTTATTTTAAAGTGGTATTTTTTCTGTGGCAATAAATCGTATTTTTCTTTTTCTTCTTTCTTTATATCCTACTAATATTATAAATGCGAACGTTTGGAAGTATGGACGGAATGCAACATAATTTGGTATGGCGGTAGTTTATAACACTGGTCAACATAAAGGCTACTTTGTATCCCGAAAAAATGCATAGTTCCTGCGGGAATGCTATTAACGAATTCCACGCAAACGAAGTCGCGGGCAGAAGCTACAAAACGTGAATTTTAATTCACCTTTTCCTTTCAGGTATGAATCAACCATTTAGATTCCATCGTGGTGCGTTCATCTTTACCGAGAAACGAGCTTTGGAAGCTTTTATCGGAACAGATACAGTGTTACTCCTATACGTAAGTAGCTTGCATTATGGAAAATCCGGTGCGTAACTTTTACCCAAGTAAGTAAAAATATCCAAATACTAATATTATAAATGAGCTTTTAACCGCCACTTCGTCTGCAGGAAATGTAACACTATATTTCTAAAGCCCTTTTTCCAGTATATTTTAAAAACCTTTTCCGGGATTACGGGATTTGTGGGATTCCCGGGATTTCTATCCAAAGTCCTCTTCCGAGGTCCCACTAATGAAGTTCCGGGAATTTTCCGGGATTTCCGGGAAAACTATCTGTTTGACAAAGTTCATGCAAACTGGTTGAGCTGTTTTAACGTGATTGAGCGACAAATATCCAAACAGACGAACTTTCAGCTTTATTATATTGGTAAGATGCGAAAGAATTACGATTTGTACGATTGTTGTGCGTTGGTACGATTAGGTATGGTATACATAACGGGGAAGGACATAGTTCCCGCGGCAACTGAAATCGGTATCTATCGGTATAAGCCATGCCAGCCAAGTACATAATAAATATTGCTCGTTTAAACATATAGGATATAATGTATAATCAAGTATGCGTTGTGACGATCAATAAAAAGTATCTGATGTTGTTATCAGTCAAGTCTAGTACATATTATTATTATTATTCTCTTTTCATACTTAGTTATAATTTAATTCTAAGCCCTACCGGATATGTGTTAATGTGGTACCGAGTGCAAAGGGTGAGCTGAAAACCAGCGCTGCGCAGACGCGGTTGTACCTCCCGAACCGCACTCGCAGCGCAGCACATGCTGAGCTCAATCCGGTCGCCACAAAACATTATTTTTTCTTCGTTGTGTTTGTGTTTTATTATTACTATTGTTTAAAATATTTGTTATTGTCTATCATTGTATACCTATTCTTCTTATGTGCAATAAACGTATTCTTATACTTGATTGAAATTACAAGTTCAAACCTATAGTTTTTAATTGCGGTCATTAATGAGACTATATCATTGTTTTCCTTCATAGTCATATATCTGGTTTAGTATCCACGGATTAAAATACACGTTATTGTTTTGCATTGGTTAACTTAATCCAAGGCATATCCAAGGTACTAAAATACTGTGTAACTAATGGCGCCGAACGACCTACTTAGGTATATTTTCGGTTACTTTTTTAATCCGATATCCGTTTTTCAATTAGATATCCGCCCTGACAGTAAGTTTAGGCCGATTATTCGTTACATATTTAATTATTAACAGCTATATGGTCTCTATTGATTTCGAGACGTGCATTTTTAGGGTTCCGTATCCAAAGTGTGAAAAACGGAACCCTATTAATATGCCTCCGATGTTTGTCTGTCTGTCACAGGGATTTATCTCTTGAACGGAAATAGCTAGAGATCTGAAATTTTCACAGAATGCGTGTTACTGATGCCGCTATCACAACAAATAATAAAAAGTAAAAAATGTATATTGTATACATATAAGTAGGTACTTAAATGGCCGTCTTCATACAAGTTACTGTTTTTTCCCCGCCTTGCTTCCGGCGCTCTATCTAATAAGCAGTTATAAGTAGACACTTGAAAGTTTCACCAAAATATTGTTTAACTAGCTTTTGCCCGCGACTTCGTCCGCGTGGAATTCTGTAATAGCATACCCGCGGGAACTATGCTGTTTTTCTGGGATAAAAAGTAGCCTATATGTAGACCAGCTACCCCTATACCAAATTTTTTTGCAATCCTTCCAGTAGTTTGCGATTCTAATAATGTCCTCCATGCCGGTTTCGCCATGGTTCGACCTACAGCCTCTCACGCAGAGGGTCGGGGGTTCGATTCCGGCTCGCACCTCTAAGTTTACTTATGTTATGTGCGAAATTCAATTTGAATTTACCACTGAGCTTTTCGGTGAAGGAAAACATCGTGAGGAAGCCTACACGCATCCGCGACGCAATTCAAAGATGTGTGTGAAGTCCCCAATCCGCACTGGTCCCGCGTGGGGGCTATAGCCCAAACCCTCTCGTGATGAGAGGAGGCCTGTGCCCAGCAGTGGGACGCAAATGGCTGTAGTAGTAGTAGTTTTGCTTCACCCTATATGACAATGAGATTGAGGCTCGTATTCCCCAAAATTGACAAGTAATCATTACATTTCGATTAATATCTAATTATAATGTCGATATAAGTAATGATATAATATAACCGACAGGAAAAATATTAAATTAAAATAAGTTATTTCCAATCATGTTGCAATAAGTTTTATATTGAGAACATAAAACTAAAATACTAACGTTGTACATGACAGCCCTATGTAATGACATAAACCTAGAAGAACTTCGTCCCGCGTGACTTAGAATATGCGTACCCGATGATACTATACATATAGACACTATACATAGTTATAGAAGCATTGAAAAATTGGTTTGACCCGTGGAAAACCCGTTCCCGTGGAAATATCGGGATAAAAAGTATCCCATGCCCGGATGCCATTATTGCCCGGGTCTCAAACTATCTCCATACCAAATTTTATCCAAATCGGTCCACTCGTTGCGACGTGGAGGAAGGACAAACAAACAGACACTTCCACATTTATAGATCTATCTAGCTAGGTCTCATAGATATGCGAGCTATGCTCGGGTGATGGCTAAAACCGAGATTTGTCAGATGAAAAAACTCGGTTTTAGCCATTTGACCCGACCATAGCTCGGTCTCCCAGGTACTAATATTAATATGGATTAATGCCTGAAAAAAATAAGCACTTCTTAGGTGCGAAAGAATATAATTGACATTTGAAGCTATCCTGTCAAACTGTAATAAATTGTTTTATTTTTTTCGGTCCACGTCAAAAATAAATGTTTATACTCTTACACCCGAAATAAAAAAAAAACATCAAACGTCTCAAAATGACTTCCAAATTGAAGTAATTGTCAACTTTATAATCAAATCAGTAATTAATTTGTGACAGGCATTTTTTCCCGTTCATGACATTCACGATTATAGATGTGTATTGTAGTGTCAATCTGAGAACGACGTAAATACCTAATAATACGACGTAAATAATAATAATAAATAGATTTTCAGTTTCTCGTCTATAATGTGTAAAAAATATAGGGTCAAGCAAAACGTTGTGATGATACTATTTTACCCACGGAATCAGCTATCTATCGCTTAGGTTTTTATTTTTTTCGAGAAGGTAAAAAAAAGTTTTTGTATGGCCCAGTAACCCAGTATGTTGTGAGCGATCCCAAACAAAATGTTTTTGTCTTACCATCTCGACAAAAATTAAAAACATGCTCAGAATCGATAGCTGATTCTGTGGGTAAAATATTATTATCGTCACAACGTTTAGCTTGACATTAAATTTGAATTTAACACTGAGCTTTACGGTGAAGGAAAACATCGTGAGGAAACCGGCACGCATCTGCGAAGTAATTCAAGGATGTCTGTGAGTGAAGTCCCCAATCCGCACTGCTAGGGCCCGCGTGGGGACTATAACTATAGCCCAAACCCTCTTGTGATGAGAGGAGGCCTGTGCCCAGCAGTAGGCCGTAATAGGCTGTTGATGTGGTGGGTGGTGGTTTAGCTTGGACCCCGTATATCTACAATCTACATGAATATGGCAAAAAAGATCTTCTGTATTGAATTAAGTACTTTTATATATTCAGTGGAATCACTTTAATACATGCCCCTGCATTGAAAATACATGTCCGAACGGTGCTTCTACTTAGCCTCCTGCGTGCGCTACGTGAGCGAAATTCTAAAAGATTCTCGCATGATCTTTTATCCTGGACAGCATAGACCTTTGTTGCCTTTGTGCTAGTTTTTAAAGCGAGATGAAAATATTTTTCACCTTTTTAAAAGGTACTTGCTTGCCTGGGTACATTCTCATACTGGACCGATTTAGCTGAAATTTGATACGGAGATAGAGTCCCGCGGAAGGACATTGGCTTGGTGCTTATTAGGCAGTATAGGTATTGTAATTTTTAGGGTTCCGAACTTCAAGAGGTAAAAGCGGAACCCTTATAGGATCACTCGTGTGTCTGTCCGTCCGTCTGTCACAGTCGATTTTCTCCGAAACTACTGGACCGATTAAGTTGAAATTTGGTATGTATATGTAAATGTGTGACCCAAAGACGGACGTGTAACGAAAATAAGTGAATTTTAAACGTAGACCCTATTTTTGGGGGCTAAATTTGAAAAAATATTAATGAAGTTTTTCAAACTATATCGTGTGACATATCAAATGAAAGTACTTCTTATGAGGATCTCAAATATATTTTGTTATTTCTTTTTTGGTAAATATTTTTCGAGTTAAATTAAGAAAATAGGCGAGAAATGACCATCCCCCCTTGACTCGGAAACCACTGGACCTAAAATTTTGGAAAAAATACGGAGGATAGTTATTGACCTATAGATTACAGGAAAATTATTAAGAAGTCCATGGTATGTGAAATCTATCATATAAAAGAGCTTATCCTGTGAAACGGTTTGAAAATGACGTCATTAAAAATAATCAAGGGTCGGAACCCTCTCCACGCGAGTTTAACTCGCTTCTTGGCCGGTTTTTTATAGTTATACTTACTAAATCGAATTTACGCTTTCGTAAAACCCTATTTTCCAAGAGTGCCTTCCGGCGGGCGTCAGGATTTTTCTGTCAGATATTTCTTTTATAAAGCGCGACCGGTCTAAAGCTTTATTTCCGGCTTGTTGGGTAAAATGTTTGGCTAAATACATGGTAAAGTCCAGCTTTTTCATTTTAGGGAATGGCATCCCTATTCGTTACATGATCTCTGTTCAAATTCGGCTTCTATTAATTATTCAGACTTTTCACCTCTTTACTTCTTAGTTAACTTTTAAATGGGTGCTTAAATGCGAATTCATACCAAAATGTATTAATATATTTATTTGAATGTAAGTACCTCTTTCATGTATTTATCATTGTGTATCTAGGTATGTGCTGTTTATCTATGGCTTGAATTTTCTCACCCCGAAATTCAATGTAAAACACTGAAATAAATTGGCCTACCTAAGTACAAAAAGATCTTCAAAATATTTAAATTCCTTTCAATCCAAGTTTAACCCCTGATTTAGATATATCGTTTTCGGGGTGGTAGCACATGGTGGTACCCGTAAATGGATTTTCCCAACATTAAGGTCCGTCCGTATTGGTACATACAATTTCGTGTTCCGGTAAGGGGTTAAGGCAGCCGGTGAAATTACCGGCACAGAGGCATTCCATGTTAGGCCTCAGGTCATTCGAGATCTTATGGTTTCTTAAACCATAAGATTTCGATGTCCAGGGCAGCAGTGACCGCTTACCATCAGGTAGCCTGTAAGCTTGTTTGCCTACCATAACGCAAATAACTCGATTTTTGAAAAAAATAATATACCCAAGTGCAAACAAATTTTTGATTTCACATTATATATTTTTGTAATCCGTTCATTAAACGCTTTATTTTGATACCCCACTCGATAGACTTTGACAAAAAATATATTGTAGGAAACGTTTAAAATATACCTCCAAAGGTCAGCCATTTTGTTTTTTGCAATTTTGATACACCCAGTGTCACTCTCACGATTAAAACGAATCTAACGACACCTCGCTGCTAAAATCCATCAAGCCATTTAGGCTACAGGGCGTGCCAAAGAAATATACATACACTCGAAAAACATAACCCAGTCGGGTAAAAATACTTACTTTTGTTTTTTTTTAAACTTCACTTTTCACTGCACAGTCACAAGCGCTTGCGCAGGATAGTCAGCGTCCTGCCGCGGCACCGTCCTTTTGGCGAGTAGTCGATCGCGATCCACTGTGCGGCGGTCTCGCCCGTGACCTTTACACATTATTTTTCAAGTTTAAGCATCCTGCAATTTTTTTTCTTCGACGCTTTTCTAGCTACGAGCCTCCTCGATGACGAATTAGACAGGCTGTCACGCTTTTTACCCGCAGGTTTTAAATTTTGTTTGAACTGGTATATACTTATTAGGTATGTTTTTTTTAAAGAAGAAAAAGTACAAGGTAATCTTTTACTTGTGATTGCACGTATGTTTAACTAAGCGACGAAATATTAGTAGGAACAGTAGGAACCCCCAATAGGGCAAGCGCGACAAGTTCAATGGAAGTTGTCGAATACTTTGCCTGCGTGATTCGGTGCAGTTTCGCAAAAAAGAGTCTGGAGAAATGGAAGACCTCAGGTCGTAATTTAAGCGAGAATTTTGCAGGAATCTTAAAACACATAGTTAAGGCTTACATATTACCTACCTGTTTTGTCAATTTTGTAGATAAAGTTCCACTGGATAAAATCACGTAACAATAAGTTCATATTATAAATTGTTTCGTCCACGAGTTGCCTTTTCCTTCCAAACTATTTTCACGAGTACTAAATTAAATACATGTGAATGTTTTTTTAATTTTTTTAATCTCCCTCGTATAAGTTAACATACTGTGCGATCGACTACGAAGATAGCACATGCATATGCCATTATAAAGTATGGCATTTACCTCGATATCCGCCCATGACCATGACATTTTCACTCGACCTACCCGTTGCTATTCTGGTTCTGAATAAGATCCCAATTTTTCTGCAAATAGGATGTACGAGAGGATATGTTTCAATGGGGTTAAATAAAAATAAAAAATCAAAATTCAATCATTTATTCAGCACCCCCACGTGTTGCTGGAAGCGTGGCAAACCAAAAACGTTCGGGCTTCGCGTTCTTTTCTTCCGAGAACGTGTAAGCTGTGGAACGATCTTCCTCCTGAGGTGTTTCCGTCGCGCTATGACATGGGGATCTTCAAGAAACGAGTGAATAGAGCTCTTAAAGGCCGGCAACGCATTGGCAACTCTTCTGGTGTTGCACTTGTCCATGGGCGACGATGACTACCTCCCATCAAGTAGCTCGTCTGCTTGCTTGCTCCCATATACGAGTAGTACGGTGTATAAAAAAAAACAGGGGCACTTTTACACGTCAGAAAAAGAATTTACCAGTTCTGTTCATCCAGTTACAGTTACTTCCTCACCTACCTTATTTTTGCTTACCGTTGATGTCACTTTGCCTTGTAGCGTCGGTTTTTTGGTGGCCCTGATAGCTTTCGATAGTTTATTAATTAAGGTATAGGTAATACATATTTTAGACGCACAAGCGTTCAAAATACAAAATTACTTCCTCTGTTTAAGAGCTGTGGCCTTTGTCAGTGGGCTAATCACCATGTCTGTAAGTAGGTACTTATTTTCTAAATATATACTATCAGACTAAAGGTGACAGATTGAATGATCTACCAACGCACAGCTCAAACTACTGGGCGAATAGTGGATCGGAATGAAATTTGGCACACTAATAGTCACATCCGCTAAGAAAGGATTTTTGAAAAATATAGTCTCAAGGGGGTAAAAAGGGGTTCGAAAATTTGTATGCTCTAACCGAATAGGTACCACGCGGACGAAGTCGCGGTTAGAAACTAGTGAGAATATAAATAAAATGATACAAAACAATGAATATCATTAATTAATTAATTATGTTTTGTTTTTCAGCTCTTTGTCTTAGTTTTGCTTATTAAGCACTAAAGTAATTGAACATATCTTTTATCCGCCATTATTAGATTATTCCAAAAAAAAACTGATAAAATCGAAGAACAATTTTTCCCCAACGCATATGACGTTTTGGTAGACCCCAGCCAGCGATAAAAGCGCATCTAGCGGATTTTTCGCTGTCGGTAACCCTCATTCGTCGAAAACGGTCGTGCACCTTTTACGTGTAGTGGATCTTTCGACCTTTCTACCAGCGGCCGTGATCGTGCCCCTGACTCTTATGTATTTATGCATAACATTCTCGTAACTGTGACATAAGGTATAGTCCAAATGTTTACCTTTCTTTCACTCTTTAGATTTTGATTTGGAAGAAATCGAACGAAATTTCTCGTTTCAAGCTTTTATGAATACGGAATAGGGTCTTAATAAGTTATAAAAAACGATTCATGCGTACAGACAAAATTTTGCGGCGTATTCCCAGTCAATCCGCCGTGAGAACGAATTAAAAATAAAACCAGTAATCTGCACCCGCGACGTACCTCGAGTATGCGGGGTGATATCGTAGGTGCGGACTACTGGGATGTCTTTCCCATTTATTCGCACTGCGTACTACTGGGAAAAAATAGCGGACTACAGGGTGCGGAAAACTGTGAATTTGCTCGATATCGTCCGTCGAAGGTGAGCTGCTTTTCTTTAATTAATGCACAAGTTAATTGATAAGTAATAACGAAATGATACCCGTCAAGTAAGAATGGCCTATCTTGTCTAACCTTAATAACTATATTATACTATTAAACGAGCAATATTTGTATTATATACAATTTTATATACAAATATATATTTACATATATTTGTAATCGCGTTCTCGAAATCGGCTCTAACGGTTTCGATGAAATTTGGAATGTAGGGGTTTATATCTGGGAAAATTAATTTTTAGCTATTCACCCGAGGTAAGCTCGGTCGCCCAGGCAATAATAACTATAATACTATTCGATGACTCTAGCACATGATTTATAGGGTCAGGTCTAGGGCTTCCAATCCCGGGATCCCGGGATCCCGGGTTCCCGGGATCCCGGGTTCCCGGGATCCCGCCTATTTTTTAGGGCTTTTTCAATCCCGGGATTTCTATTTCAATCCCGGGATCCCGGGATTGAGTTTCCTATCAAAATAATCGGTCTTCATATATGATTTAAAGATAATTTACGGAGGTATTCATTCATCATATCAGCCGCAAGACCGATCTGGTGCTATAGAAATCCGCGGGACAATTCGAACCTTCACCTGGTCGTCACAACATCTTTTTGGAGGCGACATCTCTCCCGGTTTGCGGTTGTCATTTGAGAACTTTCTCAAATATTAGAGTTACTACTAAAGTTTCGCAATTCTTCCGATTCTTCGGACTATGTCGGTGATCCTAGTTCTATTGAGGATATCATCCATATATCATCATTTTTGATTGTATCAAATACAAATTAGCCATCTATGTTGCAATTTATGTTGTTGTTGTTTGAATAAACTTGAGTTTTTTTATGAGACACATCATTGGCGCCCACGTCTTATCCTTTACTTAAATATCACTGGCGACACACAGTAGCCAAAGACTTAAGACTGAGAAAATGTGGACGAAAAAAACACTGCAATGCTTCCCGAATTCCCGATCGATGCTCAACCGAGTCAAAAAAACTCATGTTTCTCATTGAACTAACTAAATGTCCAATTAGGTATATTGGACATTTTCTGCCAGTTGTATATAATCGTCCCCTTTCGACTTTCGAGCACAGAACCCAACTGTTACGGGAGTTGGTAGGTACCTACAACATGGGCATTAGAGACAATTTTCGTAAATTTTCGTCCATGTTCATTTTCAGATCAAGTCGGTTGAAGACTCTTCTTGAGATCAATAAATATAGCACTGAGATCTTCCAGGTTCCAGGAATTCAGGATTTACTACCTATACTATCATCGATAAGTCGAATATGATTACTAACTACCAACTCCTCGTGTAGATTATTGATGCCTCGTCCTTTTCTGTTCAGAACCATGAAAGCATCCTCGACTGCAGCTGTAAACAGCTTTGTGTAATTCTCCGCATCAGAGCAGAGGAATAGGATTTGTGCTCTCCTGCGTCGAACGGGCAGTAGCGTTTTCGTACAGAAACTTCAACACTTCGAAATAGTGAGTGGTACAATCAAAGAGTCAGAGGCTGGCGCGGGGAGATTGCAGCACAGCCCTTGGACTGTTGTGGATTACGATATCAATAGAGTCAAATGATTTCTCGTTATAGGCGTAATCCACGAATACCATGTAATGCGTGAGGTTTTATTTGCTTCGGTCTTCTGTATGACCATCCGGCCGGTAAGTCTAAGTACCGTAGCCCTTTCTGAAATCGACTTTTTTGGTATTCAGGAAGTATTCAAACCTGCGCGAAAGACTGTGGGTGATACGATAACTCTCAAAAACAGCTTGTAATCATGAGACGGCGGTAGGATGGATAATCCTTCAGTAAGGTTATGGTTTTATGTAAGTCTTGTAAAACTTCTGCCTGAACTGTTTAAAACAATTTGCGATTTGATTTGTATTAAGATGTTTTGTGTATGACTGAAATTTGGTTTTTTTTTCGTAACGAAACTCCCATCATATACATGCAGTACCCAATCCCGGGATCCCGGGATTGACTGCGGCAATCCCGATATCAATCCCGGGATTACCATAGCCCCGGGATTTGGAAGCCCTAGTCAGGTCCGAGTTAGGGCCCTGAGTATCACGGACGGACGGGGTAGCGAAACGGCCCGGCCGTTTCACGTTAAAAACCAACGGCCGTGTGCACCGAGACAGGCCCACCCATGTTACAAGCTAATTTATGATGTTAACTATATGTATTTCAATACTGGCTAGACCAGTTAGTCCATGCTTTGCTAGCGACATTTAATATTAGTCAGTACTGAGACTACTGAGGTGTTTGGGGTCCAGCCCAATATCACCAAATCTCACGAGTCACGGTAAACTTCACGTATAATTATTTTCTGTGGCCAGGAGTGTCTATGTAAATTAGGTTTTTTTTTTTAATAAAAAAAACACAGTATAAATTCAATAAAGCACCACTAGTAAAGTAAATGTAGGTAACTGCACATTCAAAATACAACTTAGATTAAAAACAATACAATGTATTTATATACATACACTATAGCTTTTCCTCGCAACTTCGTATGCGCAGAAATATTAAATGTAAAATCCCGTTTTTTCCCCGTTCCCGTGGGAATTTCGCAAAATCCTTTCTTAGCGTATGCCTACGTCATAACATCTACCTGCATGCCAAATTTCAGCCCGATCCGTCCAGTGATTTGGGCTGTGCGTTGATAGATCACTATGTCAGTCAGTTGGTCACCTTTGAGTTTTATATATTTAGAAGATAGAAGAAGATACACCATCATCATCATCATTTCAACCAAAAGACGTCCACTGCTGGACATAGGCATACTCACATACATATGATACACCCATTACCATACAAATATAATAAATACGAAAGTAAAGTTGTCTATCTGTTACCTCGACCGATTTAGATGAAATTTGGTATGCAGATAGTAGAAGTCCCTTTAAACATACCACCATCACCACCTCCACCACAACAGGCTGACGGCTCACTACTAGACACGGCTTCTACGGTCCCCAATCCACACTGGGTCCGCGTGGGGACTATAGCCCAAGTCCTCTCGTGATCAGAGGAGGCCTGTGCCCAGCAGTGAGCCGTAAATAGGTTGTTGTGGTAAAGGACATAGGCTACTTTTTATCCCGGAAAACGTAAGCTTTTGCGGGAACATGATAACCGAAGTGCATGCGGGCGAAGTCGCGGACAGAAGCTGGTATACTATATGTAAGTATTTGTATATATTATCCCATAAAAAACATGACACGTAAAAAGAGGCAAGTCTGGCAACGCGCAGTTTGTCTAAAACAAAAAAGTTTTGAGATGTACCAAGTGATAAACCAAGTCGTTTCATTAGTCAGTACCGGTAGGGTGTCCACAGAACTCGATTCCCACACTTGCCTATTACATATATATTACATACATAATGTATTCCTCTACTTTGAAATAATAGGCAAGTCGGTGGAAATCGAGTTCTGTGGAACCGCACCTCAAACTGAACTTTAAATCTAGCTGCTGAAAGTGCACCGCAACGCGTGAGCGCAGGGATAGGGAATCTCCCTTTCCCTATGTATCGTTCAGAATAGAGCCACTGTATCTTCTAGTGCTCACCCTACAACTACATAATAATATTAAGTAATATAAACGCTAGTAGTCCTTTAACATAACATACGGAGGCATAAAGAACTGAAGGTGTTGGCAAAAAAATATTCACGAGGTACATACTGAATATCAAAAAATGTGTTGGCTGTGTGTGATAAATTATTATGATAATTCCCATCAAATGAATGCCCAATAGCCGGAATAGTGGCTGGGTACGGTGATAAATATTCAGAACGAGTTTCTGGTTTCTCTATATGGTGTTGTGGTCAAATTAGTAATAATAAGTATATCAATTTGGAACCCATTCTAGTTAGACATAGGGTGCTGTAACTAGGTACTCTAAAATCATATCATTCTCTTTTTCAATTTCATTACATGAACTGCTGAAAATAAGTGAACATTTTTAGTTTTAATTTGTAAATTTTTCAAGCTATATTTTTGTAAGACCCAAATCCACCTTTATACTTTCAGTAGAAACGGAACCACTGTTTTACAAAAATTAAAAATGTGAAAAGCATTATTCGAATATTTTTTCACAATAAAAAAAAAAAAACATTTAAACTACAGTCGTACAGTGTGGGTAAGGTATTTGAAAGGATGAATATCACAGTTACGTATGGCTTTTAAATCAACGATTAAAGTGTAATGTGCGGTACCTTCTTACTTGAATAATAGACAATTTCATAATGAAAAATCCTTAGAAATTCTATGTATAAATTTCCTTTTTTGAGCGTCGCTCGTCCTATTGTATTCGTAATTCTAATTACCGTATCAAATTACAGCTTTGTAGTGCCAACCTCGCTTGCGATTTTATAACCCATTCAGCTATCGTTCATGAATATTAAATTTCTTTAGCCCTTATTACAAGCTTTTGACATTACACACTCATGTTTGGATTATGTTCGAATTCCGACAGTTAGGCAGATTTCAAATGTATAATTTTCAACCACAGTGATATTCGATTGGATTTAATTGGAGGACCCATCGCAATATACATCTGATATTTCATAAAAACAATTTACTAGCTAAAGGAGCCTTGTAGCTGATGAAATGTCACTTTTTCAAGTTTTCAGGGAGGAGCTTAGCTATACGGAAGTCGTCGTGACACTGATATTATGTATAAACATTTCAAGTAAACATTATTTCAATTTGTAACGCTATTAATATTAGTTACTACTTTATTGATTGACTGACGCCATGACTTTCAACCTTATTTATGTTTTTTGTTCGTTGTTATTCGAAATCAGTGTTTACAAAATTTGTCTTGCGTATTACAAGGAAAATGAGATAGATGTACCTACTTACATACGATGGATACGTTGTCACGGAACCATTTTTGTAGTTTGTAATACAAGGAGTACCTAAGATTATCAATTGCTGACGCCATGAATGATGTAGGGATAGAAATGAAAATACTTGTATGCTTTTTATACGTTTCTTTAATAGTTATCTTGACTTCGTCTTCCGATTGATGATTAATAAATAACATCAGCTCATTAAAGTACAAATGAAACATTAGTTTTGTATTTGAATCGGTGTTCAATGAACAAAGGTGTTCATTCTCCTCCTAGATCTTCGCCTTTTTTATGTCTAAGGCAAACGAGCGCACAGCTCACCTGATGGTACCTAAGTGGTCACTGAGGCCCATGGACATCGAAATATTAGAGTGCTTTTACTAGATTACCTATACTGAAGTGCAACTTTCCTTCTCGTACACATTCCAACAAATATTATCACCATCACTTCTATCTCTGAACTGAATAAAAAAACGGCCTTCGAAAGTAAATCAATGACACTTGAAAAATTACGTCGCGACTGGGATTTCGTAATAGGACTCGATTTCTCGTCAGGAACTAAGTCGTTGGGACTAGCGCCCCCCAGTCCTCCTTGATCATGTCCGCTGCTTTCTCGGCGATCATCAGGGTCGGCGCATTCGTATGCGCCGCGGGCACATGGGGCATGACGCTAGCATCCACAACCCTCAGCCCAGTGACCCCGTACACCCTCAACCGCGGATCAACCACCGCCTCAGGATCGTCCCTAGGCCCCATCTTGTTTGTACAGCAGTGATGATAAATCGTGTTAGTAATAGTCTTCATCGCACAATACCAATAAGCGTCAGAGTTGAATCTGTGATGCGCACAATTGGGCAATGGAATATCGTGCAGTCTACTCCCATATCTCTGGAAAGCTTTAGTCTGCGACAGTTCAATGATTTTCCTAATACCATGCAAAATCACTTTTTGGTCATGACCGTCGTCAGAGAAGTAATTCGCATAAATAAGTGGCTTCTGAAATGGGTTTTTATTTTTCAGCATGATCCGCCCTTTTGACTCTGGCAGTAGAAGCATCGGGAATACCATCCATGTGTCCCGATCTTGAATAGGTCCGTAAACTTGATCGTAGATGTTGTTGTCTATGGCGAAAGCTTCTTTGTAGGACGGTTGGCTGACTAACGATCCTCCTACGAATAGCAATTCTAAATCAGGATACCCATCGTCGCTGTACGGATTCTTCGTGTCTATGAAAGCAATAGCTTCAGTCCCGCTTGGCGCTGATAAAGGCCCAGTGTGGTGACTAAAGTATTCCAGAATATTGCTTATCGTAGCGACTCTTTCCGATCTTATAGAATCTGTAGTGTTAATAGTAAATGTAAGCCCTCCCAGTGCCCAGTGGTCTTGCAGATTATACCCGACTGGTAAATCGACTATTGTGGTAATGTTTTTTTCGGTTAAGTGATCCCTTGGCCCTATGCCGCTGATCATTAAAATCTGTGGGGAATTTATAGCGCCTGCTGAAAGAATCACTTCACGTGCTGCCTTCACTGTGTATCGGCGGCCGCCCTTGCGGAATTCAACGCCGTATGCCCGTTTAGTCCAAGGGTCGATGAGGATTCTAGTTACCATGGCGTTTTTCGCCACATGGAAATTCTTTCTGTATTTGATTGGGTGCAGGAAAGCTCGACTGGCACTCATTCGTGTTCCGTTCTTCATGGTAAACTGGATTATAGAGTATCCAATTTGCTTCTCCCCGTTGTAGTCGACCACCTTCCCTCCTGTCTCGACGCCCGCTTCAAGGAACGCTTCCGAAAGTGGAGTCCTCCAATTTGGGTACTGCAGTGTCATTTCCCCCTCCGTGTTATGGTATACCCTATCTCTAGCGAGTTCGGGTATTTGTATATTTTCTGATTTTTTGAAGTATTGCAGCACCGATGCGAAGTCCCATCCTACAAAGTAGATAACAGTGTCATAAATAAAACAAAATAAACTAAAGTATGCATGAATGCATGTAGTCTGTTTTAACGGTAAATTCGATTTGATAATTAATTATAAAAAAATATATAGGGTAGGTTTTTAATTTTTCTCGAGTTGATAAAAGAAAAATATGGCCCAGTATGGGATTGAAGGTGTGAGCGATACCTACCTATTCCAAATCCCATACTTAGTATTTTTTACCAACTAAAAAAATACCTAAAAAACATAGAATCGATATCTGATTCTATGTATAGATAAAATATCGTCACAACGTTTTTCTTGATTGACCCCGTATATTTTACAAATTCCACAGATATGGAACAAAATAGGGAGTTCCATGTTCCAAGCTTTTTCATTGTTCCCCTATTGTAGTTCAAAATTAGTGACTTCGACCTACCTGGATTCCCGTTAGCGGCCCATCGGTCGTAGTCCCTCCTGTTTCCCCTGGTGTGCATCATGGAGTGGAGCACCGATGAGCCGCCGACCACGCGGCCGCGGGGCCATGAGCAGCGACCCGCTCGCATGCCCATACAACCGGATTTCTGTAAGCGATCATTTTATTATTACGGTTTCAACGTGACGAAACATAGGTGTCAAGGGGCGCGGCACACTCGTAGAATTGATGGCAGACGGTGCTAGATTGTTCTCAAACGGCATCCGCGCACCGGGATACGAGCTGGCAGCCAGTAGGCCTCCAACAAGATGCGACAATTAGCGACCACCTGGGTGAATTTCTCTAGAATCCGTGGACATGAAATGTTACTTTTCTCAAACATGCAATGAAATATTGATGTTACGTTCTTCTTATTAGCCCGGGAAGTATCACGTTTCAGGGGCGGCTAGACAATTGGTCTATAATGAAATTTCATACAAACGTTGCAGGCCTAGGCCGGCAACTCACTTTTTTTAATTTCCATTTGATATATTTGTGACACAGCATCTTGGCATTCGGCCATTTAAAAAAAGCTACAAGCAATATTTACTCTATGGTGTGCTATGACATTCTGCCAACATAGGTATCGCTGTTTTATTTATATAAAAAAGACAAAATATATTATACATAAAAAAATACTTTATTTATTTATTTCATTGAATGTTTGAGAAAAGCACTATACATACATCGGCGGGGAACGGAAGTTGTCGGCCTCGTAACTATCCGGCCTGCAACATCCTCCTTCCCGGCCTCTGTAGTAATGTACTATTTTAGGTTGATACTACGGTTGGTACACACACAGGTAATGCAGTGCCATCATCTTTTTCTTGGCAAAATCTGCACATCATCGTAATCTCTGCCATTCTCGTTCGGGTACGACTGACCCAAAATATACAATTTGCATTGACGAATTAAGCTCCTGGTTATTTCATACGCTATATATCTTTAAACAATAATACAAGCTTACACCTTGAATACCGACGGTTGCTGCCGCGCATGTCTACAATTAACCAGTTAGTGATCAAACCAGTCTGTGCGGGGTTTTGACAAATTCCTTGGGAATCCTTGGCAATAAAACAAAAGTGGGAACTGGCTGGTAATGATGTCATTGTAACAGCTTTAATGATATCTCGTATGTCTGAGGCTGACGTAGTTCCTACGAAATTGCTGCCTTTTGGTACTGTAGTACGATTAATTTAAGAAGAAACAACGGCCGTTTTTCCATACAAACGCTGTCCCCTGTTTTCTCCCTGGATAAAGCAAATATCTACATTTTTTTTTTCCTAAAATTCAACGACCACTAATTCTAGGTTCCTATTTTTTCCTTTTTTTGATAAACCAAATATTAAAAAAGATATGAGCCTTCAAAAATCTAAAAATATTGCCAGATTTTTCGTTATGTTCAAACACCCAGCAAACAAATTTGACGAAATTAAAGCAAAAAATAGGAACACGGATAAAGTCTTCTTCGAATTTTTAAAGAAAACTGCAATCAAATTGGTCCAGTTTTGGAAGAGGAAATAGGGGACAGCGAAACGAAGCTTCTATTTCGTTGGAAAATTCTGTAACTATTTAATGAATGATTGTCAAATGTTGGTTGGCTATTAATGGCTATAGAATAATTTTGTGAAATAGGATAAAATATCATTAAAACCTAACTAAGCGTTGTACAGTGATTTTAGTATTTTTAATACATGGGAGTAGTTTAATGGCTTGGTTAGTAATATTTAAAAAATCGGTGCTCTTGGCTTGTCGTTTCGTGGCCTTTCTTGTAAACAACGTTAATCGGATAATGAGTCGATCTGGCCTCGTGCTATAGACATTGTTGTGCTTTGCATTATAAATGAGTCAGTATTCAGGCTAATATTATTGAGGCAGTAAGTACGTCGCTCATCGTTTAGTACCTAATCCTTAGGTTTTTTCATCTGTATGCATTATGCATGCTCTTAAATTTAGAACACCAAAAAAAGGTTTAGTTATGTTATATACATGTAACATGACGGCGTATGGTAGTGTGACCGAAGATTCAAGGTTAAATGAGGGCCACTGCGAATGCAATCGCCGCTAGAGGAGCTTGAATCGCGTGAGGTATATACAGTGTTGCCAACTTAGCACTTTATGTACAATACTGCAGCACTAAACTGGCAGCACTGAAGTCTGCCAAACGTCAAACGTCACAGCACATTGATATTGACACTGTTGTGTGTATTGTCAATCTTTGACATTGACAGCCGATAGTGGCACTGTACTGGTGAGCAGGAATGCAGGAATGCGGTAGCCCTTATTCCATCGAACTATCTTAAATCTAAGCTATCGCATAGAGCCTTAGGACAAGCATTACACCTGTTGTTTAAATCCCACTGCTGGGCACAGGCCTACTTACCTAATGGAAGCTAGCACGGCTTCGCCGCCAGGAAAAAAATGCCATTAAAAGTATAGACAGCCTCTCAAGGCAAACTAACGCGCTGCACCATATATAAAGCTATTATGAAATCAGACCTTGTGATTTTTGAACAGGTTTTTGCATAAATGTTTGAGGAAGTTATAATACTGTAACAGATGAACTGCTGCAACTTGAAAATCTCTTTTTTTTTGTAGGCCGAAATGTGCTAAAAGTTTATATACTATTAGGATCAGTTCTATAGAATTTACTGCGTCCAGAAATGGCACTGGTCGATCCCAGTATCCCACAGATATAAACATATTATACTCATATTCAATGCCTTAAGAGTCACAAGACCTTAAGAACTCACTGAACTAGTCCAGTTATAGAAAAACACGTGAATATAAAAACAATCAGAATTAAAAGTCAAAAAAATCAAAAATCAAAATCAAAATATTTACTCAGCAAATAGGCCACTTGGCACTTTTACACGTCACTTTTAAATGAATTTAACAGAAATTAATTTACCAGCGCTTCCAAGACCCATTGCTTGACAAGAAGCGCCGCAACAAACTCAGCAGAAGGCCTTTTTTCAAAATTTAAACATACAGATTCACATTACATTTACATTAATATGTATAAAAATATGTAAAGAAAGACGTTTCTGAGGATGCCTTGGATGTCGACTGACTTGTTTGTAAAATCTCAAACTAATTTCTGCACTATTCGCGTTTTAACATACTGAAGGGCACTGTATTTGGCTTGTGGTCAAAATTTCCTAGACTAACTGAGGTCAATACACGCCCACCGGAGTGAGCTCATGCGTCAGAGGGGCGTTTCCATCGTCCACTACAGCTTCAGTTCAATCTATATATAATACCTTAAGCACCATAACGTGTTTCTTATGAAAGGCAAATGCCTTAACGAAACTGGTTCGTCCAACACGTCACTATTCATTTATTCATTTGGTTTTATTGTTTTTATTTAGCTCTTCACACGTGACATCAGAAGTAGGTAACTAGATATCGCAAGCGTGTTGCAGACCCTACGTGGTTAAACTTTTCCGACTTAAGAAAAATAAATAGTCTCATGCATGACTCAATTTGCGCCTGCCAACTGAAGAAACTGTAATGAGATTGTAAGAGTGTGTTTTTGGCGAAATATAACTTGTTTTGAACCGTAATACATAGCTATAGATACCTTTGTTCTATTCTACGTTGAATTAAACAAGTTCCACCTTGAATGTTTCCAGAAATTTGTGACCTTTTTTCACGTCATCTCTGGAACTGCTTGCGAAGATTTGCACTATCTCATTAATATACATACTTCGGGCTCGTTTACAAACAACCTTTGACTTTCCCAAACAGGTCGAGGAAAAGTCATTGTCAACAGACTGGCCTATCGTAGAGTATTGTCTACACTGTACCCGTCACGTAAGCGTCGCCCTTCACGCCGTCACGTACCTACGATTGGTAATCGTTATACAATATCATTTCCTATCAGTTCATCCTTATCTATTTCTATGTATAACATTGATAGCTAAGATGTCTAGGAGAATGTTCGGTCGTCGTACAGAGACGACAAAATGCAGTAGTTTAGTCAGAGGGATGGCGTGAGTTGTCAAAGTTGCTACGGGATATGTTCTGAATGCCTTAACCTACCTATAGGTACCTACAGCTTAAACAAGTGTGTCTGGAAACTTTGTGCAGGGTTTTACGCTAAGGACACAACGATAAACTCTGGTGAATTCCGTGAATTCATTAAATACGTAAAAGAATTAAATTCATATTCATTAGTAGGTAGATATGCAAGTATTTGAGTCTTAACAAAATGTGAAATATCCATTTCAGGTAATGAATGAGTTGATGACAGGAATCTCTCTGCGCTTATGTATCTTCTATGAACAAACAACTTTAACTAGATACATATTAATATTTGGCTGTTTCAGGAGTGGTTTACTAATCATCTTACTATAGTGAAATTAATTTATCCGAACCTGCAACTCATTCATTGACGTATTTGTTATAATGAGGTTGTTCTGTAACTGTCTCGATTATACAGCATTATAGAGGTACCTATACTATTGCGAGTACTAGATACAGTCTCATATTTTCAGCAGTCACAGTACTGACTGATATTCTCTACTCGAGTGAATGAAGCCTTTGAACATTATTTTCTTTTGATCAAGGTCAGAATTGTATTATATTATAAATTGCTTCTTAGCCATTCTTAAGGCTCGCATACATTGCGCGGCCGACGCTGCGCCGCTAGCCTTTAGATGGTATAAAACAATCAAGTTTATAAATGTTACCTGTGGCTCCGTGTGGTAGTCCCAGTTGGCATCCGTGAACTGTAGCAAAGTGGCCATCACCGGGATGTCCATGAACATCTGCTCGCTCCCACCAGCCTCTATTAGGAGAACCTGTTTCAACATGACATTACATTGCTTAGAACGCATGTAAAGAATCAATCAATTGGAGTCAAGTCCAATTTTTCTAAATAGATAGTTCGCTGTTATAAGTAAACACTAGGAATACCCAAAAAGGATGTGACACTTACGAGTCTTTTGACAAGGACGAATTTGATATTAATAAAACCTAATAACGTATTATAAAATTTCTGATATTACCTACTGAGAAATCACATGTGATTCACGTCGACCTTTAAGTATATTTCAATTTTGATTAGCCAATTTGCCGATAAACCAAAGTGGTACTAATACTAATAGAAGATCACTTTTCCAAGATATTATCTAGATTTTATCTTAATGATGAGTCATATAATTCCCACTATAGTTTAACCGGTTCAGTTAGTTTTCTGACTATAAATGAACCTTTAGAATCAGCATTGCTTCTTCTAGTATTGTTTCTGAAGTTGCCAGCAAATCACCGGTCGCGTCCTCTATTGTGTTGTATCAAATGATATAATCAGATATAATGTCACGGTCCTGCTGCACTGAAACGTGAGATGCTTCACCATAGGTCAGAATGGGAAGGTCTCGTAACCCAACTCAAGGCTACCCAATAGAAATGCAACTAATGAGTATACATAAGCGGTTTAAACTCTACTGACCTTGAACTGTTGAACTTCGGTAAGTCGATTGCTCAGCACACACCCTGCTGTCCCGGCTCCGATGATCACGAAGTCGTACTCAGACTGCAGGGATTGAGCATCAGGTGGTTCCCCATTGTAAAGGTTGCTCGTATCTCGCAGAAACCCCGACACCGCATCGAAGAAGGATGCTTGTTGGGAGAAGACTGGGGTGCACAAGAGAAGACATGATAATCTGAAAGAAATCCGGAGATGTTTTCAACTTATGGCCTTGTCATTAGATACGCCGATGCTCGGGCGGACGTTACAAGCTCTTGACGATAGTGATGATGGTTTTCAAAATAATGTTTCTCTACCATGTTTATTCTTATGCCAAAACGTCAATTTGCATTTGGCACTGACTAGTGCAGAATTCGTCATAAACTCAGCCCACTGTAACTTCACCTTGTCAATTTGAATCGGATGTCGTATTCGTAGTCGGGTGAGGCTCACAAGAATTGTGCGGTAACACACGGTAACTTGTATGTACTGTCGCCGTCGTGCCCTATAAGTTCCGGTGTGTGACGGCACATTCCTTGTGAGCCTCACCCAGTCACTTGATAAATTAATTAACGACCTGTCTTAATTTTCTCTTCGCTTGATCTTGACGACCAAAAACAACTGGTTCTTAGATCAATTAATCGTGGTGTTCGTGACAAAAACCAGTAACAAGTACCTAATTGGAGTCATCATGACCCTTAAAATCAGTCGGAGTAACTTTTTCACTGTACATAATTAAGATGCTCGTCATAAAGCGTGTTCTCTTCTCAAGTTACTACCTTTTTTATCAACCTCCTGTTGTATAGACTGACGCAGACCCCAGTTCAACTCTGACCTATGAGGTCCTTCATTCTCATTTTATGAGTTGCCAAAAAACCCATTAATGTTAAAAATGATCTTTTTATATGTTATGTTCTGTCTTCCGTCTATTTTGTGTAGAGTCATGCCAAAAAATCGTTTTCAGCCTTGAATTTGAAGATGATCGAATTAATACATATATTTAAGAACTTTAGCACCCTACACAATTTTATCTGCACATATTCTCGACATTGAATAAGTATATTCAAGTGTTAACGTGTATAAAATTCTGTTGCTTGAAAAATATAGTTATGTTTCTTCGAGGTTTCTAAAGTGCAGTGGCGCCGCCGACAAACGCACTAGAAGTCTCACGAAAAATTGGACAATGTTTTGAATATTCTTAGGTATTTATCACTAGCTTCTGCCCGCGACTTTGTCCGCGTGGAATTCGATTAGAGCGTTCCCGGTTTGTTCGGGATAAGAAGTAGCTTAAATTTTGACCCTTTGATCGTTTGGTCTTGACAGAGCAGTTGTGGTCACTTCTGTGCGTAGCTCGTTTCACAACCTTGCGCGATGTCTCTCTATAGCTGTAGCTGTCCTAGGGGCGTAGCATAGAGGACCTACGAGTACCTAGCTAGAGCTAAGATTAGGTTAGTATGTATTTTTATGTTGGGTCCCTTTTCATATACCGTGAACCTTTTCTACAGAGTTGTTATTATTATGTAGATTTTCTAACTGGGATATGAAAGATGCCTCGCAAAGCTGATGTCGCCAATCGCCAACGTCTACTTTTTTGGTCTATCGCCTCAGCTTTTCAGTTGCGTTTGAATTTGTGTCCCGTTTCACATACTATTATCTTCATGTGTCATTTTTTTTTATTAAAATAAAACACTGAATGTAGAGAAAGAAATTGACAGTACTTAATGGGGACTATCGTTTCTTTGTTCACCAGTTGGCGCCACTGTTGACTGAGGTCCATAGGTATACCTGTCAAAGGCGACTTTATAAGATCGGCGCCGAAACAAAGTCTTAAATCTTGAATCTCATTGATTTTATTAATTATAAATAACTATCATCATATCGAGTAGCTATGCCGCAATGTTCTGCAGTTCCGTTTTGTTCGGAAAAAAAGTTTTTTTTTTTCAAAGTGTTAACATTCATCACCAAATAATCCATATTTGTGATAATTTCACGAAGGATATCACTTTTCAACAGGTAAATTAAAGAAACTATCATTTATGTCACGAAGCTCACCAAAACCAGTGAAAAGTGAATGTTATTGGACCTCTCGCGACACTAGCGCCTCTAGTGGCAAATTCACACGCGATAGCCCCCATTGGCATTTATTACTAAATTATTAAACGAAAAGTATAAAGTTTGTGATCCCGCGCTTTGTTCAGTAGTATATGTAGATAACATTTTAATTTGTAAGTAAGTTTAGTTTTAATAATCGTTTATAAAATTAAATATTATGTAGTACCTTATAAAAATGTCACCGTTGCTCTCCCTCATTTTGATGCACTTCACGGACCTATCACGTCTATGTCTAATTTTGGACTGATCTCATAACAGTACGGCACTATTACTGGTATTCAATCAATTAATTGTTGTCTGTCAACATTTTATAATTTCATGACAAATGCATCTGGAAATTTCGCCCGAATCAGTGGCATCATTAGTTATATCATTAATTAGTTATGTGACGCTAACACGGCAAATCACCGGTAACGCAACATGTTTACGTGCATTTGTATAATAATCATTGTTTGTTTGAATTAATTATTTAAGCACTATATACTCATCTTTTTTGAGCAATTGCACTCAATCGCGGTTTAGACTAAGTAGTGCACTCTTCAGGTTTGTGTACCATGGAAAAACTTGAATTAACCTTAGCATCAGTTAGCAGAAGTAACCAATCATTCTCTTAGGATCCATTCATTAGATCCACGATGTATCTAATGTTTTTTTTTCTAACTAGATCCATACTTGGAAGTATGGATCTAATGAAACATTACTTCTCTTCTGATACATGTTTGTACCCAGCTGCGAGAAATGGATCTACAGAGAATATTTCTTTCAGTAGATACATTGCCCATCACTGAAATAGATCTAGGGAGAGTACTTTCTCAATAGATCCATTTATTCAGTTGTCCGTGTATCTAACGAGATCAAATGAGCCCACAGACCACTCAGTTGACAACTAGTTTACCGGTAAAGGTCCACTCAGTCCGTGAATATGCAAAGACTTAGGAATGTGACTGGGTCGACGGGTCCCCGCTACGCGGGGCCCCTATTTCTAGGTAGTTTGCCCCTATGGCGTATATAGATAACTAACGAACCTAACCTACTTCACACCTTTGACCTAATTTATGGTTACATTCTGTATTTTCCTCAAGTGCATTTTGTACAACTTCTCATTAGATCCATAACCACTTGTAAGATCTACTGAGAGAAATATTCTCTATAGATCCATTTCTCGCAGCTGGGTGCAAAGATGTATCAGAAGAGAAATAATGTTCCATTAGATCCATACTTCCAAGTAATGGATCTAGTTAGAAAAAAAAAACATTAGATACATCGTGGATCTAGTGAATGGATCCTAAGAGAATGATCTGAAGTAACTACTGGATGTAATACAATGGTATTTCTTCGGCACCATTATTAGCCATGTAAGTAAGCTGCTCCTTCGGTTTATTTTTCTGAATTCCTTTTAATTTAATTGTCATACTAATAATTTCGTTGATGATCCAGGAACTTTATACACGTATGCGCGAAATCCGGTAGTTCTGATTTTTTGCAGGCTTGTTTATGATGTTGGCCTAATGTATAATCCAAGTTTGTAACCTCAGGCGCCGAACGCAACTTTGTCAAAAATAAGAAAAAAATATAGGTTCCTTTGAAGGTGTAGAGGTACACTACGAGAGGATTTCCGAAAATTCTTATGGGACCGAAAAAAGGGGAGTTTAAATTTTGATGTTTAAATCGCCTTCAAAAGGTAGTAGGATATAAACATGCTACAGGTGACTCCAATTCGCGACTCCACACGAGCAACACTAGCACAATCCGTCGAAGGTAATTGGAATAACATCCTGATAGAGTTGTTCGATGACTTCTAAAATATTGTGAAGTTCTGAAAAATTCTGAATTCTGAAAAGCGTTATCTCAGAAACTATTGGGTATGCATACAGATACGGTTCTAGTATCATATTATAGAAAAATTAGTCTTCTTTAAAAACTTCCTAAGAAGGTAATATCAAAAACTAATCCTTTACGGTCAAAATCGCCAAAATCCAAAGTCGACATTTTCTTGGTTTTTTTTTATTTTTGCGTTCGGCGCCTGAGGTCACAAACTTGGATTATATATACATTAGGCCAACATCATAAACAAGCCTGCAAAAAATCAGAACTACCGGATTTCGCACATACGTGTCCATACTTTCAAACGACAATTTTCCTGGATCAATATTGATTGGTTACTTTATTAAAAGTGCTAAAACAGTTTATCTTAATGATCTCGAGCATTGACAATTTAGTAATTTATAATATATTTTTCATAATTACCGAGTTACCTTTAGATTTGTCTTACAGAATTAAAATGAGGAAGGCACGATGAAGTGGTTTCATGGCACTTGAAGAATGTGATCTGTAATAATTGATTGTTTAATTTACGTTGCTTTCAAAGTGATTCGCTTATAAACTAACTTTATCTATGTAATAATTATACCTATTCAAAAGATCTTATGAATGCAGATAGCATCAGTAATTAATAGCATCTGGTATATATTTGAAATCGTTTAAAATAACTTTTAATCATGCAGGAAAACTGCTTCTTCATTTTAACGATCTAGAAAAACAATGAACTAGTAATAATAGCTAACAGGACCATTCATGCTATTTAATATTATAAATGCGAGCGTGCCTATTTATTATTGTGGGTTTTGTGGGGCCCTATGTGACGCTATCACGTATAGAATTACGATCCGTAAGCCGACTTTACAGACAACCAATTTTTGTTTTTTGTTATAGGTAGTTCACCGGAGATGCCAATAGGTTGAGTTCTTGAAGTTCCAGATTCTTTGGGCGGTGATATTTTGTATCTCTTTTGGGTGTACATATAATATGTGCCTCCCTAGGTAGATACTACGTTTTATGAATGCGAAGTTAACTCTCTCTGTATGTTACCTTTTCACGCTCAAACCGCGAAAAACGATTTAGATGAAATTTACAATCTAGTGGGATTTTAGTATGATTCAATACAAACTTAAATCGCCAGCTACTTCAGTAGATAAAAAGTACTTCACATATAACAAGAGATACATGTCGATATCGTGACACAACCTAACAACATGTGGATGGAAGTGGTCTCTGCCTATCCCTATAGCGAAGTGGTGTGATTTTATATATTTATATATATCTACACTAAAATTATAATGTTTGCTTATAGTAGAAATGATGATTCACCGTCTTGGATATAATTAAAACAATCTATAAGTATGGTAACACTTTTGTTTATTCAAAAGAAACACTTAGTAGCTATTTTACAGTATTTACAAGTTATACAAACTATTTACATTGTTTTAAGAAGTATATAAATAGGATTAGTAAAAATAATTGAAAGGTTAACGTACCAAAATGTCACCTAATACTAGGCGTCGTAGATAAAATTAATAACTTACTTTAAATGAGAAAAACATTTTTAAGCATGTTTAGTAAGATATTCTCCTGTGAATTTATAATTTATCACAATTATCACACGATACATCCAGCTTCAGTACCTACTAAATAAAACACACTGTTCAATGACATACTTAAGAGAGAAAAAAACTCAAATTATTTTGTTTTATATGAAATCATTACACGGTAAAATAGATGAGAAGATTTAATCTGTTTTTCCTCATTTCTGCACCTGTGGTTCAAGACAATTTGATTAAAAAAAACATGTTACTCGCCTCAAAACGTGACTTAATTCTTGTTTTATAATATAGTTTAGTCGTTAAAAACTCGTAAGAGGGTCAGTCAACTTTTTATCCGCACATCTCTGCCGGCAACCTTTCAACTACAGTGCTAAAATGGGCTCGGTTCTTTTACAGTGCTTGGTGGGACATATAATATAATAATATGTTATAATATCTTGGGACATTTCACACAAATTGACCTAGCCCCAAACTAAGCAAAGCTCGTACTATGGGTACTAGACAACGATATTCATACTTATATAGATAAATACATACATATATAAATAATAAACATACTTACATGACTCGGGGACAAACATTCGTACTCATCACACAAAGTTTGCCCCTAGCGGGATTCGAACCCGCGACCGGCGGAACAGAGGGCAGGGTCAATACCAACTGAGCCAAACCGGTCGTCAAAACATACTGAAGCAATTCAAAAGTTTTTGCTGTCGAAAACTACAAATAGTCAAACAGGTACCAATTTTTTGTGGTGCAGCTAATATGTTTTATTTAAACCGTATAAATCAACAGAAAATGCTTGAAATTTTATTGGAATTAAAAAATAAGAAGTGTGTGAAGTGAACACAGTTGTCATAATTAGAAAACGTCGCAGAAATTGCTTTAAATGTGTGTGGCTTCGCCTTAAATATACTGGGTTATCGCCAACTATATGAGAAAGAGCTTAAAAGCTTTTATAATATGGAACTCTGACTAATGGCTTTGTGCTTTTCCGTGTAGTATAAAAACCGCCCAAGTGCGTGCCGGGCCACGCGCAACGTACGGTTCCGTAGGCGCCTAGTATTTATTTAATGTACACAATTTTTACTTCTCCGAGTACTTTTTTTAAATTTGGTGGGCTATTACGTACTCGTAAACTGGTACAGCTAATTAGCTGTGATAATTTTCCTTTTCATTTCGTTATATATACCGGGTGTGGCCTGCAAGTGCTTAAAATCGGAGGTATAGTAATTTAAAGTTAAAACCCACAGTCAATCAACAGTGACAAATGTCAAATATTACGTCTGGGCACAATATGTTTGCAATGCAATACATTGCAGACTCGATTCATTTTGTTAGAAAATAACGGAAAATATATTTTTAATTAGAATTAATTAATTTATATATCTGGCGGAGGTGGGGCACTTGTCTGTTAAAAATTAACACTTTAAAGCTTGAAATTTTACAAACGGTTCCCTAAATCGAAAAACGGTTTTAAACCCACATTATTTTCAAAGACCTATCCAATGACACCCCACATCACCATGGAGTACGCGTGTAAAACAATAACATCCCGGTTGTTGTAAAACAATAAAAGTCCGGAGGCATAGCTGTCAAAGGCGACTTTATAAGATCGGCGCCGAAACAAAGTTTTTAATCATCTCATTAAGTTTATTAATTATAAATAACTATCATCATTTCGAGTAGCTATGTCGCAATGTTGTGCAGTTCCGTTTTGTTTGGAAAAAAGAAAATGTTTTTCAAAGCGTTTACATTCATAGCCACATAATCCATATTTGCTATAATTTCACGAAGGAGATCACTTTTCAACAGGTAAATTAAAGAAATTATGATTTATATCACGAAGCCCGTCAAAACTAGTGAAAACTGAATGTTATTGGACCTCACGCGACACTAGCGCCTCTAGTGGCAAATCCACACGCGATAGATAGCCCCCATTACAGCTTTGTAGAGCCCAGCACCTCCGGGCCATACTGCGGCCGGAAGGACAGACATGGCGAAACCATACGGAACCCTAAAAAATCAAACTGCGCAATTATATATTTTTTCATTTATTTTTTATTTTGGCATTGATATGGGTATTAATATTTAGTATCTGATTCGCCCTTCGTCGTAGGAGCATTACGCACGGACTGACGTCATAACTAGTCGCAAGCGCAGAAGGAAAAACCAGGCGATTAATTATGAACGGAACTTTTGCCGATGACTGTAAACTTTTTATATTTTCCATGTGCAATTAGTGGATAAATACCTAAATAATTATAGTTCCAAATGTAATATATCTAATAGCTACTCATAAAGCAGGTAGTTGAATTTGGGGCGCTCCCTCATTTAAAGAAGAACACAGTAAAATAAAGTTTGGCATTAAATACTTATAAGACATATCCAATAAAAGACTTATGGCACTATTATACTCAGCATTCTGAATTTACATATTTTACAACCATAATATAACATTGTGAATTTATGTTTTCTTTTTAATTCGCAATGAAAATTCTGCGACTCTATACAAACACAACAGGTAATTCTGAGAGGAAATTTTAAAGTAACATTAACAGGAACGTTTGTAATTTAGTGATAGAGGCAGAATTGTGACTTTACCAGAGATTCATAATTACATCAAATGAATGATTTAGCTCACCACCATCCAATGGCGTTTGACCAGCCTTATTGCTACCAGAATTAATCACAACTACATAACATGACAAAGCAATCAAATAATTATACTCACTTTTACAGGAAACTGCATAAGAGACTAAAGCTAAAGCAAAGGAAGAACATGACAAGGTACTATCATAAAATTTACACATTAATTTTTGGTTTTATATAAGTTCTTCAAATAAGCTATCGATAAGCACTGTCTTCAATATTATTGTAATTTTATCATGTAAGTATTGACGTTGGAAATAACCAAGTCCATAAAAAATAGACATTTGCAACAAATTAATGTGTTGATGAATCCCAGTGCTAGTGAATCCATTTCGGCAAGAATTTAACTAGGTACATCAAATTTTATCTTCATAATACCCTATCTAAAATGAAAATTATAGGGTGCGTAACTTTTTAATCCAAAATCCAAATGTTATTTTCACAGTTAAACTTTCTTTAATTTTTAGGTAAACTTCACCAACATCATGTGCTATATCGATGAATTAAATAGTTTATTTTATGTACATTCTCTAACTAAAATTATATCTACTGGTAACTACATGACATTTGAAATACCTAATCTAACTTGTATGTCATCGCTTCTTACCGAGCCAGTCTTCCTTGATCATGTCCGCACCTTTCTCGCCGATCATGATGACTGCTGCGTTGGTGTTACCGCTGACTATAGTCGGCATCACACTAGCGTCGATCACCCTCAGCCCCTCCACCCCGTACACCCGCAGCCTCGGGTCCACGACCGCTTCAGGGTCCGAGGACGGACCCATCTTCGCCGTCCCCGACTGATGGTAAATCGTCATGGATATATGCCTCACCTGACATTCAATGTACTCATCAGACATGAACTTCAAGTGCTTGCAATTTGGTAACGGCTTCATGTACAATCTGTTCCCGAACTGTTTGAAAGGAGTAGCGTTGGCCACTTGCACTGCTATCTTTATTCCTTCGACCAACCGAGCCACGTCCAGTGGATCTTCGTGGTAACGTGGGTTCATTAACGGATAGTGGAAGGGGTTGGAGCTTCGCAATCGCACGTATCCTCGCGTATTCGGACGCAACAAAAGAGGCATTATGGTCCAAGCATCCTTATTGGCTATCGGTTTATAAACTGTGTTGTAAATCTCATCTGTAAGACCTAAGATTTTCCTCACGATTTGTCCGTTGTCCGATGAAAACGACGCCGGCGCCATGTGAAACTGAATGTCGGGCCACAGTCCGGAACTGTTTGCATATTTTGTGTTTACGAAAGCGATACCCTCTAACCCTCCTAATGTGGTCATGGGCCCTCTCTCGTTGACTACGTAGTTCATAGTGACGGGGAAAGCCTGAAAGCGATTTTGGACGATCGCCACGGGCTTATCGACTAGAAATGTTAACCCTCCAACTCCAACGTGGTCTTGCAAATTCTCGCCGACTGGCAAATCTTTCAGGACTTTGATTCCGACATCTTGCAAGTGAGCTCTTGGACCGATCCCGGATAACATTAGAAGTTGTGGGCTGTTGATGGCGCCGGCTGACATTATTACCTCTTTCCTCGCGTAAACCACTCTCTTGACTCCACGTTTGACGTATTCGACCCCGTACGCTTTCATAGTGACAGGGTTGATCAAAATTCTGGTCGCTTGCGAGTTCAAGGACACGTCTAAATTTCTTCTGGTTCTTACAGGTCGCAAAAAACCTTTTGCCGTACTGCAGCGTGAGCCTCGTCGAATCGTGCCTTGGGCGATCATAAATCCGGTTTGAATTTCGCCATTTATGTCCCTGTTGTCGTAGCCAATTTCTACCCCAGCTTCCACAAAAGCTGCCACTAAAGGCGTTCGCCAGGGAGCTTCTTGCACTGTCAAGTATCCTCCCCGGCCGTGGTATTTGCTCTTAGCTAAGTAGGGGTTTCTGTTATCTTCAGATTTGATGAAGTATTTCAGCACGTCCCGGTAGCCCCACCCGGGATTACCGAATTGCTCCCATTGATCGAAGTCGTATCGATTGCCTCGAACGTAGATCATATAATTGAGTACGCTCGATCCGCCAAGCACCTGTAATAAGAAAGTAAGCAATTAAATAAATGTATAGGAAGCTCGATTAACGCCACCTAGTGATATGCTTTAATATCAGCGAGTTTCAAATGAACGATCGTATGAAGCAGTTGCTTTGAGTTACGTTATCATAAACCTTACGTAGAAGAAAATAAGAGTTACATATTAAAAATCGATTCAGTAGGCGGCGGCGTAGCGGGTCTGCTCTACAACCTACGCAATGCAAGGCCGCGTCGCTAGAGGGCATTCCTATCATGATTTTTTAGAATGTTTTGATATTTTTATTATCTTCACCGTTTTAAATTATAATTTAATAATTCAAAATAAAACTATGGTTAGATTGAATATGAGAATCTAGGTAGTTATAGAGCTGTGAAATAATGTAGAACATTAAATAGGTACATTGCTTTGCTTCATTCAGCCTGATTATAGTGATGTTTTTTTGATAAATATTATTATTGATGTATTACTACTATTATTTAGTTATTAAATCTTTATTGCATATTAGTAAAAACTAACACAAAAGGTGAACTTAATGCTATAAGGCATTATCTACCAGTTAAACCTTAGCGCAAACAAAAATGTATGTGGCGGTGCAATATATCATCCATGAAAAAGTTAATATTAAAATAAAGATACACATACTTATATAAACAACAAAATCAAGTACATACATACATATAGGTAGGTACAATAGGAACTCACCAAAGATAAAACAAGTGAGTACCGAGATGATCATTTCTGCTTACATAGAAATGCACGAAACTGCTTTTAAACAAAAATAAGCTAGGAGCTTGTATGATTTTAAAGGAAGATCGTTCCAAAGTTGAGCATCTATTATGCATTATGCGATGAGACTTCTAAAAAAATTCATTTCACATTTCTCGAAATTCGCCACAGAGTTCAAGCTACCTCCATATCAAAATCCTCCAAAACGTTTTAATCATTGTGAATTTGAAACCTGAAGGCACAGGCATATGGTTTTTTCTTGCCTTGCCTGCAGCAGAGTCGCTTCTAGAAGCCGAGGCAGCCTGCCAGCGGTAAGTCGGTAATTTGCACCTGAAATGGTATGTACCTTACCTCGCGGCCAGCTGCAGCGTCGCTTCTTGAAGCCGAGGCAGGCGTAGCTGGTGGGCTCGGTCTTGTACTGCCAGTCCAGCTTAGTTAGCTCGAGGCAGCCCACCAGCGGTGCGACGGTGATCTAATCTGGGCCTGGAATAGTGTGTACCTTTCCTCGCGGCTAGCTGCAGCGTCGCTTCTTGAAGCCTAGGCAGGCGTAGCTGGTGGGCTCGATCTTGTATGTACTGCCAGTCCAGCTTAGGCAGCTCGCCAGCGGTGTGTCGGTGATGTAATCTGGGTCTGCAATAGTGTGTACCTTTCCTCGCGTCCAGCTGTAGCGTCGCTTCTTGAAGCCGAGGCAAGCGTAGCTGGTGGGCTTGGTCTTGTACTGCCAATCCAGCTTAGTTAACTCGAAGCAGCCCGCCTCCGGTGTGTAGGTGATCTAGTCTGGACCTGGAGTAGTGTGTACCTTTCCTCGCGTCCAGCTGCAGCTTCGCTTCTTGAAGCCGAGGCAAGCGTAGCTGGTGGGCTTGGTCTTGTACTGCCAATCCAGCTTAGTTAACTCGAAGCAGCCCGCCTCCGGTGTGTAGGTGATCTAGTCTGGACCTGGAGTAGTGTGTACCTTTCCTCGCGGCCAGCTGCAGCGTCGCTTCTTGAAGCCGAGGCAGGCGTAGCTGGTGGGCTCGGTCTTGTACTGCCAGTCCAGCTTAGTTAGCTGAAGGTAGCCCGCCAGCGAGGGCACGTCGGTGATCTCGTTCTCATCGGGACCTGGAATGCCAGAGTTGCTCGGATTAGTAGGATCAAATGCGTCGAGTGTACTCGTAGGTAGATAGATTAGCTTTACTCCCTTTTTGTTTTCTTCCTACGTCACATAGATAGGGTGATCTCGGACCGGAGCTCTCTGATTTGGGTTTAGATGAAGTTTTTTTTATTGATTTTTTTTTTATTTCATCTTAGCCATTTCAATTAGCCACATCACATCGCATCAAGGCTATTTATTATACGAGTCAGATAAGAATCTAGCCAGACTAATCTAGACTAATTGTTTGAGAAGAAACGCCGCAAAAAACTAGAGGATCATTATTAAAGAACGAATGTCCTGTTAAGCGTAACGGAAATGCATTTACTTAAGTATTATTACTCGGAAGTATGTTTCCGACTTCCGAATAATAAAAATCAAGACTGCATTTCGATTCTTAATAATTATAATTAGCTGATAAATGGTTTCGTTCGACCTCAAAAGGTTATTACTTTACTTTCAATATGATCTTGTTCAATAAAAATGAAAATATGGCCTTACCGGACTCAAGTAAAAGTGTACTCCACTGCTTGACTTCCGTCAGTCGGTTTGCGACCACAGCGCCGGCCGATCCTCCACCGACCACTATGAAATCATATTCTTTCCTCGGCTCCTTATCCAGCACCTTAGATTCAGGGTCATAAGAGTCGTAATTGTGATACGTGAGCGCTCCCAGTAACAACGGTATCAACCACAGACCAGTCACACTGACCGTCTTCAACGCCGTCGAAGCTAGAAGGACCTGAACACCCATTTTTTTAAATTTCGAATCACAGCTCAATTGTTAATTGCCAGTATTCTTTGGTTGGCCGACTAGTGTTGCTTGTTTGTGGTCCTGTGCTTGTCTGGAGGTTTGCTTCTTCGCATGGCCCTGTAGGTTGGTAGCTGCGGGCTGGGCTCGACCATGTTAGACCGCGTCACGTTGTCTGCTAGTGATGTGGCAGCTGATTTCTCGAACCTGGAAAGAGATAACGAATTGGTTATAATTTTGTGACCTACTGATAAAGATAACCCGCCCGTTTGGATTTATTCTAAACTGACTTAATGGTTCTCTGTTTGGACCAAGATTACAATAAATATCTAGGAGCACCGATACTGTAAATATAGAACCTTAATGTAGGTTTTTTTATATCCACTTATTTATTTATTTAGATTAATCTCAAAAGGTCTTGATCATAAAATGAAAGAAAGCGTGTCCCAAAAATCAAATTTTTGGGACACGCTTTTATTACTGACTGTACTTTTCTTTGTAAATCCTTCATCTACCCTTCAAGACGAATCAAACGAGCCCAAATTCGATGGGTTTATGTAGTTTTATTACGGAGTTCCTATGGCCACCTTACAGCTCCATCATCGATCTGATGATGGAGCTGTAAGGTGGCTGTCAGTCAACATATTATTATTATATATTGCATTGTCACGCGATTTACATATTCGTGCAAAATTTCAGCACAATCGGAAATCGGAAAGTGGGTCAAATTTAACTTGCAAGATTCCATTACATAGTTACATACACGTCGACCTAATAAAAGCGTGTTAAAAAAGACTTTGGTTAAAGCGGAATTGTTGTAGCGTCGCAACAGTAGCCGTACACACTACAGAAAATAATGAAACGATAATGCGTGATGCTATTGAAAATACACTAAAATGTAAAAATACAATTACAATCGTCACAATAAATACACTAGAAAGTATTTGCAACTGGGTAATTTATTAGATGTATTGTGTATATTTTGTAACATTCTCTTCAATAATTTCCAATTAGGTAAGTTTTATGAGTTTTATGACTCGACAACACGCTTCTGACAAGAAAGAAATATAAAACAATCTGTCAACAGGTAAAGTACCTATTGAAAACTTAAATTCTGTAATTTCTCAATAAATGTAATCCAAAATATTTGCCTTTTACAGGTAAGAAGGCGTATCATGAATGACGGCGGTGTTTATATGATCGTAAGTTTGTTTAGTGTCTGGTGAACTTTTATTTAATTTTTCTTATTTTTTTTCCGACAGTATTTTTTTTTAAGTTCCATCATCATCATTTCTGCACTGTGTTAAAACGTTTTTTTTCTATACCCTATATCTATTTAATTAAGACTAATTAGACATTTCGCATATGATTTGGTCATCGTGATGATAACACTCAAAAGTTCCCTGGTGGATGCTTCCCCCCAAGGTTCACAATTCAGATTTGATGAATATTGGGAGAATCAAGTGTGTTTTTCCTTCCTTAGTACGGACCTAACTATTAACCGAGACAAGGTAAAGAGACTGACAACATATAGGCCTACATTGGAAAAGCTCAGTCGGGCTATTTGCCCGACGCTTATTCCACGCTTCAAAGTTTCAAACATGCTACACAGGCCGACATTTTCAAGCGTACCTACGCTGATTTGTGTGAAGGTCCTATTTAGGTTTACTTTATTTTTAGGGTTCCGTACCTCAAAAGGAAAAAACGGAACCCTTATAGGATCACTTTGTTGTCCGTCTGTCCGTCCGTCTGTCAAGACCCTTTTTCTCAGGAACGCGTGCAGGTATGAAGCTGAAATTTATATCAATTACTCAGGTCTACTGTCCCTTGAAGCTGTGAAAAAATCAAACTTCTAAGCCAACGCAATCAAAAGATACAGCCGTTTATGCCGCAAATTTTCGACACTTGCAAGGGAATCAAAACCTACAGGGTGCTTCCCGTGAACTCAGAATCTTGAAATTTGGTACGAAGCAACGTCTTATAGCATAGATAAAGGAAAAATTACGAAAACCATAAATTTTTAGTTACATCACATAATATTTTTTTTTTAATAATTTTAACCTTACTACCCATTTCCTCATAAACGCGTAGAGGTATTAAATTGAAATTCATACCAAATACTCAGGTCTATAATACCTTTAAGCTGTAACAAAATCAAACTTCTATGTCAACGCAATCAAAAGAAACAGCAATTTAAGCTGCATATTTTGAAACTCGCAAGTACTCGCAAGGGAATCAAAACCTAAAGGGTACTTCCAGTCGACCTAGAATCTTGAAATTTGGCATGAAGCAACGTTTTATAGCACACATAAAGGAAAAATTCCGAAAACCTTAAATTTTTAGTTACATTACAAAATATATATTTTTTAAGATCTTTGTCTTAAATTTATGCTACTCCATCTTTCCCCATTGTAATGTTATGAATTTCATTTTGCAATAAAAATACCATAGTTATGACTCGATTGTCGTAAAGAACGAACATTGTAAACCTTACAGGTTTGTACGGAACCCTCGGTGCGCGAGTCCGACTCGCACTTGGCCGGTTTTTTTCCATGCTTTTTAAAGTAATACTTTTAACTTCAACGAATATTCACCAAAGTCCTAGTTATTCGTTGGTGCAACTGAGTTGGATCAATATCCACATCAGCCACTAAGGCTTTCTTCCAATGGTACGGTCGACGTCAAAGAGATGTTTACAATTTTGTACCCTATTCCGTTGTATATAGGTCCAAAAGTGTAAATATCTCTTTGACGTCGCCTGTAGAGATCTTCTACTATCTAAAGTCCCGCGCCTTCACATATCAAAATGCTTCAATTTTTTATTTTTATTTAAAAAGCACCACCAACACTCTCAACGCATAGTTGATGGCTGTCTCAGCACGCACACATATGTTGAGAGTGTTGGTGGTGCTTTTTAAATACATTGAAGCGTTTTGAAATGTGAAGGCGCGGGACTTTAGATTAGTAGAAGACCTCTACAGGTGTTACGTATTTTTAAAGCCAATCCGATATTGGTCGTGACTGTACCAAAGAGTGAATGGTCCATTTCCTAACGGAAGATATGATCTAATTCTAGACATTACCCCACGATCGTGAAAGTGTTCCGAATGCCATTAGGAGGCTGATTTTCTATCAACATTACCTATTACTTGCCATGTAACAGGATGTTTTTTGTAACTGCTACATTTTGAAGAACTATTTATCTAAAGGAGGTAGAGAGAAACTGTCTTAGGAAACATTTAATAAATTTAAAATATAAATTTACCATTTGTAACTAGTCAAGCGATTTTTAACACGCTTTTATTAGGTCGACCTGTATGTAACTATTTAATGGAATCTTGCAAGTTAAATTTGTCCCACTTTCCGATTTCCGATTGAGCTGAAATTTTGCACGAATATGTAAATCGCGTGACAATGCAATATTATGATGACGTGGAGCTGATCTGATGATGGAGCTGGAAGGTGGCCATAGGAACTCCGTAATAAAACTACATAAACCCATCGAATTTGGGCTCGTTTGATTCTTCTTGAAAGGTAGATGAAGGACAAAAGACACAAAGAAAAGTACATTCAGCAATAAATGCGTGTCGCAAAAATCTTATTACGACTACGTTTTGTGTGAGCATTGTTTCATTGTTCTCATATGACTCTGTATATGTATTTATTTTGGTTTCTTACGTAGATCTTTTCAATCATAACTTCCCACCGAAATCTCAGGTAGGTAAAGTATAAGTAGAATCTTTGACAGGCGATGTATTTGAATGTCAAGTAAATTTTCGAGTGCTCAATTGTCATATTTTTTAAGATCCAGAAAAAGCACGATACCAAATGAATGACGTGATTTTCCATAACATAACTTTTTGTCATTACTGCTTGCCATTAGTCGTAGAATGACCTTCGTGCCTTACCAATCGATAAGCAAAGTAGGTACGTCAATGGCTATTTCTATGGGCAACACCTGTGTGACAAATGTACGATGTTCCACTTTCTTTAATTGTCTAAAACAGAATGCCTCAAGGTTTTCATTGAAATCTAAATTTCATAAATTTCATAAAGAAAATGTCATTTTTGTTATTTTGTTTTAAGTAGGTACTTATGCAAAAATAATTAACGCATAATGTAGATCGCATAAATAAGCTTGAAGCTTATTATTACTTCTTTTTATATAAAATTAAAAGAAACGAGTTATGCGATGTTGAATAAACTGCAATAAATATCAGTCATAAGATATTGAAATGCCGGAATTGAGTTCCAATACACGGATCGCTTTTCAGTTCCGGGACCGTAAACATTGTCGCCTGCTACTTACCTAATACTTAGTGCAGATTTTGACGTAAGTAAAGAAATGTCATGAAAACTTGAATACAAGCTAGACGTTCGCATTGTTTCAAACTTACACTACTTGGAACCAACACGTTAGCTAATAAGTAAAAATACCAGTGCCTATACTACAGATGTAGCGAATAATTATTTTCTATAGGGGTATCTCGGAAATTCTATACGACCTGAACTGTCAATCAATCACCGTACCTACCCAATACTATATACCCATTTATGAACGACATATAGCCGTGGTGGCCTAGTGGTTCGACCTACCGCCTCTCATGCCGAGGGTCGGGGGTTCGATTCCGGCTCGCACCTCTAAGTTTACTTATGTGCGAAATTCAATTTGAATTTACCACTGAGCTTTTCGGTGAAGGAAAACATCGTGAGGAAACCTGCACGCATCTGCGAAGTAATTCAAAGATGTGTGTGAAGTCCCCAATCCGCACTGGGCCCGCGTGGGGACTATAGCCCAAACCCTCTCGTGATGAGAGGAGGCCTGTGCCCAGCAGTGGGACGCAAATAGGCTGTAGTAGTAGAACGACATATATACTCGTAGGTACCTATTTCCTTTCATGATACAATAATATACTTCGCCATGTATGTCACTCCGGTATAAGTAGTGTGAGTAATACCCGAACGTCATTCGCACTGCTGTTTTGCAAGTGGTGTATTAAAATAATCCTCGACCCCCATGTATCCTGTGTGTTTCATTAAATTATTACGTTCATTTGTTTTTAACTTATCCCATTTTGTGTTCTTAAACAAGTAAATGACAATTGTAATGCGCAAATAATTTTAATTGCATTATAACGGTAGTAAATATTTCCTTCATTTTTGTTCATTGCAATAAAGTGGCAACTCGACTTTGACGTACGGGTGTCACGCGACTCGGAGGAGCGGACCTTATTTTCTTAGACCATTGCTTTATTAGGTCAATAAATCGGGCTGGGCAGAACTTTCAAACAAAAGAGAGGACTAGAAGAGAGGACGGAAGGCCTTAAAGCCAGCAGTGGGATCTAGTAGGCAAGATAAGAAGGTCAATGTGAAAAGTAATAATTTTCAAACATCTGAACAGATTTTCTTAAATATATCTACGAGTATATATACTTATCTGATAACACCTGCTTATAAAACAATAAAAACTAAATCAAAATCTGTTCATCCGTTGAAGAGCAACGAAGCCACAGACAGACACACAAATTCACACACACACACACACACACACACACCAAACTTATAAGACTTTTTTTCGTGTCGTGGATTATCCAAAATCTTTACTTGTATGTATCTAGGTTATTCGGGCAATTTGCTAGTGTCAGGTTGAGTTATCAGAGCGTGCCTGTAATTTAGTTAAATCTATGTAGGTTCTTGCTTTTGTTTATGCGATGCGGTTACATAATAGCGGCAAGAGTTATTGTTGTTTTCGTTAACGGGCTTTTTGTTTTTTAAACGGAAGCGTGTTGATTAACGATTTGTTGGCTGGATTCTTAGTCACATGTATTGGCGGCGTCCGTATTGGCTCATATAAGAATGTTCTTCCGAATTTGGTTCATAATACCGCTTTGTGATATTCATAATCATATCAGTCATCACTCTTCATAATATTGTTTTTCATAAATTTATACCTCCGAAATTTGTTCTCATAACGACTTGATCATTAATGATCATCCGAAATTCTTTAACCATAACCAACGTTCATCATAATAATCAAGCTTCTTAAAATGTGTACTTACCTACTCATAACGACGTTGTTCATCTTCCGAAAATCAGTCGGCCAGTCGGTTATTAATATTGACATTGTTGGATTACATTATGAATTTGATGAATTATGAGAAACAATAATTATTATTAGGGCCACAATCGATGGATGGTCTACCGATACGGCCAATTCGTGTGACTGTACTTTTTACTGTTAAATAGGTCATACTAAGAATATAGATGTTCGTCATGTTTTAGTGTCGGTCCGTCCCATCCAATTTTGCTTTTGATTTGATCCTATGTGACCAACTTGGCTCTAATTTCTAATTTACAGTAAATGTCATGCTATTTTACGATAAGTTGACAAATACCAATTTTACCAAAACAAACCCTGATTACCCCCTGGGTGTCGAGCTGTCGGTAGGCCTCCAACAAGATGGAGCGACGACCTCGTGAAGGTCGCGGGAAACCGGTGGAAGCAAGTAGCACAGGACCGGTCTAGGTGGCGAGCCTTGGGGGAAGCCTATGTCCAGCAGTGGACGTCTTTCGGCTGAAATGATGATGATGATGATGAAACCCTGATGATTGAGTTCACTCCTTCATCAATTTCCTTTTTAACACGCATTTATTAGGGCGACCTGTATGTAACTATGTAATGGAATCTTGCAAGTTTTTGACCCACTTTCCGATTTCCAATTCAGCTGAAATTTTGTACGAATATGTAAATCGCGTGACAGTGCAATATTATGATGACGTGGAGCTGATCTGATGATGGAGCTGGAAGGGTGGCCATAGGAACTCTGTAATAAAACTACACAAACCCATCGAATTTGGGCTCGTTTGATTCGTCTTTAAGGGTAGATGAAGGATTTACAAAGAAAAGTACAGTCGGCAATAAAAGCTTGTCCCAAAAAAATATTTTTTTAAAAAACTTATTACTTTTCATCTCACCGCTTGCAATGAAAAAACATGTTATGCTACAAAAAACCGGCCAAGTGCGAGTCGGACTCGCGCACCGAGGGTTCCGTACAAACCTGTAAGGTTTACAATGTTCGTTCTTTACGACAATCGAGTCATAACTATGGTATTTTTATTGCAAAATGAAATTCATAACATTACAATGGGGAAAGATGGAGTAGCATAAATTTAAGACAAAGATCTTAAAAAATATATATTTTGTAATGTAACTAAAAATTTAAGGTTTTCGGAATTTTTCCTTTATGTGTGCTATAAAACGTTGCTTCATGCCAAATTTCAAGATTCTAGGTCGACTGGAAGTACCCTTTAGGTTTTGATTCCCTTGCGAGTACTTGCGAGTTTCAAAATATGCAGCTTAAATTGCTGTTTCTTTTGATTGCGTTGACATAGAAGTTTGATTTTGTTACAGCTTAAAGGTATTATAGACCTGAGTATTTGGTATGAATTTCAATTTAATACCTCTACGCGTTTATGAGGAAATGGGTAGTAAGGTTAAAATTATTAAAAAAAAAATATTATGTGATGTAACTAAAAATTTATGGTTTTCGTAATTTTTCCTTTATCTATGCTATAAGACGTTGCTTCGTACCAAATTTCAAGATTCTGAGTTCACGGGAAGCACCCTGTAGGTTTTGATTCCCTTGCAAGTGTCGAAAATTTGCGGCATAAACGGCTGTATCTTTTGATTGCGTTGGCTTAGAAGTTTGATTTTTTCACAGCTTCAAGGGACAGTAGACCTGAGTAATTGATATAAATTTCAGCTTCATACCTGCACGCGTTCCTGAGAAAAAGGGTCTTGACAGACGGACGGACAGACGGACAACAAAGTGATCCTATAAGGGTTCCGTTTTTTCCTTTTGAGGTACGGAACCCTAAAAAATCACAATTTAAATTGTTACTTACTTATTTCTAATGCTAATCGTAATAAAATCTGTAACTTAAATAACATTTTTAATTGCACAAACCTACGCTAATTAGGTTGTTTTATAACATATATTGTAATTTACTTTCAACAAAGCCATTGTCTGATCTGTTCAATATGGTAATTTTGCTATAAGTATTCCCTTTTCAAATGTTTGTTTGCTACCGTTAACGCTGGCAGTCGAGAAAAAGGAAGCCATAGAGAAATGACACGACATACCTAATTGTGTTGTCAGTGTAAAAAAGCTTAACGTATTCACTGCCACTTCTTTTTACGAACTTTCGCCAGGTGACACATCTGTCATTAAGGGAACATTGCAACGCACATGTGCGTTCAAGGCACTGCGGGAAAGTCAGCAAAACGCATATATGCGTCGGTGGCAGTGGATGCATTAAATAACATTTTTAATTGCACAAACCTATGCTAATTAGGTTGTTTTATAACATATATTGTAATTAACTTTCAACAAAGCCATTGTCTGATTTGTTCAATATGGTAATTATGCTGTAAGCATTCCCTTTTCAAATGTTTGTTCGCTACCGTTAACGCTGGCAGTCGAGAAAAAGGAAACCATAGAGAAATGACACGAAATAATGGTGTTGTCAGTGTAAAAAAACATACTTTACATCTTTATAGCAATCTCATTATCCAATCGTGCCTATTGTCCGATTGGGCCTATTCATAACGGTGGTGACCGTAAAATTGATTTTACTTTGAATTTACCCGAACTTAAAATAGTACGTGTTGCGTGTCACAACTATACAATGCCGACAAACACGAAACAATTTTTCTTCGACCGACTTGCAGCAACGCCGCTAAGCTAACCTCTGGTTACCTTCTAACTCGAATATAATTTACACAACTAAACTCTCGTTAGTAAGTGTTCTAACTTCTGTCTAAGTGTTCGAAATTTCTTATCCATATAATTTAAAACCGTAGGATTAAGTTGACGATGTCGTTTAATTATTAAAAACAAGTGTACCTACCTACTCAAATAATTCTATTGTATTTTGTGATCTAAATCAACACTTTGTATTTATCCACATTGGTTATCTAAATTATGTAATTTTGAACTCAATCGAGCCCACAGCGAATCCATTCATCTGTTTACTGACGCATTCGCTTCGCCCACAATGCGCTTAGATTCGATTTCAAATTGTTCTAAGAAAAGAGGTTTGATAGTGTCAAGAAGGTCATTTACCTATTTAATAATAGAAAAATCGTTCCAAAAAGTATTGCCCTTTTCAACTTTGATTAGAATGCAATTGCTTTGCTTAGATTTATAGTAATATATAATTTGACATACCAATTGTACCATATTAATCCTATTACTTGTAACATTATTTCTTATTTTGGTATAAAAAGACGATCCTAACGGTGAAACATTTTATTCCTGATTTTCATTTTATTTTTATTTTTTATTTTGTATTCTTTCTGACGATCTCAATGTGAAATTCTCTTATTTTGACATGTAAAATATGCTGTAATTTGATATTGAGAAATAAATGTATATGTCTATGTCAATGCAAGTATAAAGTTCTTGTTATATTTTAAACACAAGCGTGGCTTATCCCTGATAATCGCCGTTGCGTAGGGTGAAACTCATTGCACTTTCCCTTATGCTATCCAAAACTCGGGAAACCCCGTGTATATCGGGTGTATTGCAAGGATAAGGTTCGGCCACGACTCCACCCGATCAGCGGTAGCGGAGAGCGTTTTCCTAATACCCAATAAGTATTAAATAATAAGTTTGTAATTCCATACAAATATATAGAATTACAAAGTTGCATTTGCATATGATGAAATTTATAGAACTTTTAGGGCATCAGCTGACGACTTTCCACCCACCCAGATATGCCAGCTGACGTCATGGTTTCCTTCACAGTTACCCTTGAACTATCACATCTGGTGAAATTTCAGCCGGGAGGAAATGACAAAAAAAATGAAAAAAATAACTTTTTCGGGGGGCAATACCGCCTAAACCTACCAACAGCTTGCCAGCTGACGTTCACTAGGCTATATGTTACAACTACCTTAACCATTCTACGAAGTACTTTCCGGGAGGCGATGACTATTGACTACCCTTTTTTGCGCCTGGCCGTCGGTCGACGATGTGCGGCGGGCGTCACGATCCCGCAATGTGTAGGTATAAAAATAAATAAATATTATACGTAAAACGCTTGCCGCTGTCGCCGGTCGCGCAAGTCGTACCCGTAACGTTGCATTCGCGATGAGGCTTATTAATAACATTATGTAACAACCAGTTTGGCAATCTGTGGCAATAGGCGAAGGCCGTGGACGGTCAACGTGGGGTAATTACACTTGTTTGTAGGTATGTAATTAAACAGTTAGGCGCCAGTCGGTGCCGGAGGGGTAAAGCGCCGACGTGCGTGTCCGCGCTGTTAATGCTGTTTTGAACATGCCATTTTATATTTATTGCTGTTCTCAATATCCAAACGTGATATGTAGCCTGCCATCAGTAAAATTTTTCGTTTATCTCATTATCACTTCTTGTTTTAGATATTGATGTGATGACACCCCGTGTCGGCCTTTCTTCCGCCGTTGTCAACACTGATTACTTTTTTCTGTGAAATTTATCCTCGTCTTGTTATTTTTAAGAAGTCAATTAAACAGATTATAACTATTAACATCCATGATTTACCTATATGACTTAAGTATAAACTATAGTATTTTCTAGAGTAAAACTATTACTTCAGATTCAGACCTGAAATTAAAAGTATGCCGAGAGCTAAATGTTTCGTTCTTGCAGTGTTAAAATAAGAAAGGACTAAAGCTCCAAGAGTCTTGCCTTAAACTAGTTCCATACATAACGCAAGCGGGTCAGCAGCAGCACGGTAAACAAATGTTACGTGACGTGGAGTGTCATCCGGCGATGTGATCGATCGGGTGAAGGCCGAACACTTTCCCTGCGCCGGCGCCGCGACCTCGTAATTCGTGACCTTGAGGGAGGGCCACTTGATTTCGGGATCTTAAATGGTCTTTTTATCGAGCACGTACTGATTGATAGGTATACGATTTATTTATGTTTTTGACCTTGATAGGTATTAGGGCCGGTACGTAACTATTTGAACTGTTTCTACGAGATTCGTATTGTTCGGGCGCAGTTGTGTTGTGCAGATCTAATTGTGATAAAAGTTGAAATGCGCCGCAATCAAAAATACTGAAAACAGAATTGAGTTAAACCTCAAGTGATTTCTATCATTTACTAGCTTCTGCCCGCGACTTCGCCCGCGTGGAATTCGGTTATCGCGTTCCCGCGGGATCTATGTGTTTTTCCGGGATGAAAAGTAGCCTATGTCCTTTCCCGGGACCCCAACTATCTCCTTGCCAAAATTCATCTCCATAGGTCCAGCGGTTGAAGCGTGAAGAGGTAACAGACAAAGAGACAGACGTGAGTCACTTTCGCATTTATAATATTAGTTGGATTTGTTATAAAAGGGAGTACCTATGCAGTACTGCTAGCCTCCAACATACGTAGTACCTGTTACATGATCGAAGAGCAGCAGACATTTTTAATTATTCTTGCAAAATTTCAGCTCATTCAGAAAATAGGTTGATTTTAAGTTTCATGTATTCTTACTATAATCGTTAGGTGTTCAGCTTGAAACGAGATGACAACAGTAGCCGTGTCTCTCCGGATATGAGCGTGATCAGCCAAATCACCGAGATTAGGCGTGCGCATTACGAAGTCAGCGAGCTGGTCACAGAAAACAAATCACCTCTTACCGCAGAATAAGTCTAACAGAGGCTTTATAGAGGATAAATAAAAAAAAGAAATGCCTACAACATTTCCATTTTATCTAAGTAGGTACCTAAGTCGAACGATGTTGGAGAGCAAACAGAGTTATCTTATACTTACATTCAAGTAAAGGAATGTTTTTAACGTCATATTTGGGAGAGTAACTCTTTAGTTCCTGCTCAGCTTATGTGTGTGCATGAATGCGAAATGTGAGCATCGTTCGAAGCAGTGATTCTGTGTTTGTTTATTTTTATGCTTTTACTCCGCCCCGGATCTTCAAAGTTACGCAACCTTTTGTTCCATATAAATAGTTAATGGATTTGAAAAGCTCGTCAAAATGTGGTGGGATAATAAGTAGAATACATTACCCACTGACGATAATTTGGTCATTATGGCCCTCGTGGGTAAACGAGTGTTTCCATTTTTTAGGCTATGAATAGGGAAAGTGGAATGTTTGTTAGCGGTCAACGTGAATGATAGCAATGGTATTGATGGGTTCTTTGTCATCAAAATAATGAATTGTCTTGAAGAATATGTGACTTGATTTTCAGGATATGTTTTCTCCAGCATACTATGATTTCTATGTACCTAAGTCGTTAGCAATGAACTAACTTCTATCTGTGTCAGTATAGACCATAAAAATACCCAAATATTGGAAATCGGTAACGACCACACGTTACATTTCCACGATAACTCAATGAACTATAGGTAACTATAGGTTGTTAAAAGGCATTTAGTGGTAGACTTACCTACGTCGTACCAAAACTACTACGTATAAAAGATCGCGTCGAGTACAGTCAAATATACTCAACAGCAATGAAAACGGGTCACTTTGTAAGGTAAATCCTGTACAAAAGTGACCCGTTTTCATTGCTGTTGAGTGTATAAACAACGCATCTACTTTTTAACCTCATTCCTTTAATATATACAGAAGAGGATACATCATTTTGCAGTGGACTGTACCGACGCGAAGTAACCGTGAGTACCGTGACGTAATTACGTGCATTACGCCGGCAAACGTAACGCGTTGCGTACCGCAGCTTGTTTGCAGCACGTCATGTGTGGTATGTGGGACCGCACCCTCTTAGCTGTAACTTTTGCGTGATCCTTCCACGTATGATTCATCTAAGTCGGTTGTTTCGAAGTTGTCGCTCCAATTTCGTCATGAAAAAGGAGCAATATACCTACAACCACCACACCAATACAACAGCCTCTCTCGTCTTTTAATAAGTTTTTTCAGAAATTTAATTTTTGGGACACGCTTTTATTGCTGACTGTACTTTTCTTTGTAAATCTTTCATCTACCCTTCAAGATGAATCAAACGAGCCCAAATTCGATGGGTTTATGTAGTTTTATTACGGAGTTCCTATGGCCACCGTCCAGCTCCATCATCAGATAAGCTCCACGTCATCATAATATTGCATTGTCACGCGATTTACGTCATATTCGTGCAAAATTTCAGCTCAATCGGCAATCGGAAAGTGGATCAAGTTTAACTTGCAAGATTCCATTACATAGTTACATACAGGTCGCCCTAATAAAAGCGTGTTAAAAACCATCACGAGATGGTTTGGGCTAGTCCCCAGGCGGGCCCAGTGCGGATTGGGGACACATGCTTGAAATATTCGAGGATGCGATATACCTACGAGGTATACTTATAACTTTGCTGCGGCAAGTAACGATATGATAGGTACATCGATTATGGTGACTTACACATCACTCATTCGGAACTTTTGTGTTAGTAAACTGCTAAATCAGTGTTCATGCGCTAATTATTTTTAACATCTAATACTTATATCCTGGGTGTACCTAACTACCGTTGGCTACGTAGAGCTGACGAATACATTGCGTACTCTCGACCCCGAGACAAGGCGCTACATGACAGCTAGAGGTACTATAACGTATGTGCAAGTACTAACAAAATATCTTCACCCTTCGTAATATACTAAATATGTGACTCCATTAAGCTTTGGTGACCGTATAATCTACTTCTCCGTAAACTGAACGGGTTATTAACCGGAGTAAATACCAGGGTTAACAATGTTTGCCTTTATCTATTGAAGGCGTAATGGTTTTGCTCATCTAACTGGAGTCAAGAGAGTTCAGAGTCGGTTATGTTATGTTAGTGTCTTGAAGGTTATCATCATCTTTCTCCTAGAATTTATCCAATGCTGAATTTAGAAAGGATGAGAGAGAACACGTTACGATTGAGAATAGTTCTGATCCTACTTTGGTATCTCTTCTAATATATAAAATTCTCGTGTCACAGTGTTTTTAACCAATCTCCTCCGAAACAGCTCGACCGATTCTTATGAAATTTGGAGTGTACGTTCAGTAGGTCTGAGAATAGGACGTAAGCTATTTTTCATACGGCGGTACGAAGTCCGCGGGGTCAGCTAGTCTAATATATAAAATTCTCGTGTGACAGTGTTTTTAACCAATCTCCTCCGAAACAGCTCGACTGATTCTTATGAAATTTGGAGTGTACGTTCAGTAGGTCTGAGAATAGGACGTAAGCTATTTTTCATAAGGCGGTACGAAGTCCGCGGGGTCAGCTAGTAATTGTATAAATATTAACCCTCTCGTGGTGAGGGGAGGCCTGTGCCAAGCAGTGGGACGCCAATAGGCTGTAGTAGTAGTAGTAGTAGTATAAATATTTCTTCAAAACAGAACTATTTTTGCTTAACTGGGTAATTAGGTCAACACAACACATCCCTGTGACATAACGCTCATAACCATAACTAGAGAAATCAATACCATTCCAATTTTAGATTCGAGTGTATCATGTCATTAAAACCATTTCGAATTTGTGATCGCCACGAATGAAACTCGCTAAAATGCTTGCATGATGTTGACATATCCATCAATTTCAGAAAATTGTACCAATTTACGTACCTATAACGTGACAAATTCAATTAGCATGGCTCTTGCTTGACGCTTGCGGCAACTAATGAATGTATGACATTGGTATTGTTGTATTATATAATCTCTGGTGGCTCTGGCCCAATTATAGAATCGTGAAATTAAGGTAATTTTATTAGTTCGTTAAAAATAAAACTGAATAGCATCTAATTTAAACATCAGTGGTAAACAGCAGTAATTTAAACAACTACAGGTACATACTCAATAGTAATAGTTTTAGGTTATTAAGATAATTAATCTGTAGCTTATATTGTCGCCTTGGCGTTCAGCTGTAAAGACAATGTAATTGTGTTGAAATAAAAAAAAAAAAAAAAATAAATAAAAAACTTGTAATACAACTTCATCAAGTCATTGCCAGAGTCAGTAGTGTTTTCACGTAGAGATCTTCTACTATCTAAAGTCCCGCGCCTTCACATTTCAAACCGCTTCAATTTTTTATTATTATTTAAAAACCACCACCAACACTCTCAACGCATAGTTGATGGCTGTCTCAGCACGCACACATGTGTTGAGAGTGTTGGTGGTGCTTTTTAAATACATTGAAGCGTTTTGAAATGCGAAGGCGCGGGACTTTACATAGTAGAAGATCTCTACGGCCTTCGACATCCGTGTCTAACACACAACAGGGCATTCGCATGTTACGGATTGCTTAGCTTTCTCTTTACAGGATCGTTATAAATTTGTATAACATTACGAAGCAAATTATCCCCTGACTCGCTTCAATCAGAAGTGCAGGGTGCATTCTGTTTTGCAACGAACCGGTCAATTATGTAACTCACGACATTTGCACCTTTCCATTGGCAAGTTTTGCAATGCTTTTAAAGGATTCGCGGTCACGACATAGATCAACTTGAAACTAGATTTTAGGATTACCTGTGCAAAAACATAAAGACAAACCGGTTATATCTGCTTCTAATTTACTCTTATTTAGAGTATCGTTTTTGACAGAATTGTTATTTTAGTTCAACCCAACCATCGTCTTCCGGTACCGAAAGACGAGCTGTCGGTACGTAGGCCTCCAACAAGGTGGAGTGATGACCTGGTGAAGTCGGTGGATGCGAGCTGCACAGGACCGGTCGGTGTGGCGAGCCTTGGGGGAGGCCTATGTTCAGCAGTGGACGTCTATCGGCTGATATGAGGATGATGATGATGAACCCAATCATCCTTAAAATCTGCGAAGACTGAAATAGTCCCCTATCCGCACTATACGTAGTCCAAACCCTCTTGTGATGAGAGGAGGCCAGTGATTATCAGTAGGACGTAAGTAGGCTGCTGTGGTGGTGAATGGATCCGTCGAACAATTGTCTTGTTACAGTTTACCCTATTAAGGTCAACGTTAGTACAAACTATAAGAAACCTCATTTGTCATACTAATTACACTTCCGTAATTCACAAACTTTCACTAATTACTAGGTAAATCACGTGGGTGATCAATTGGCAGGTTAGTTAAACAATGATCTAGAATCATCATGGCGATGACATCAGTTACATAAGTAACCTCGACAGTGCTTTCCACCGGTGTTGCAACTGTGGCGGGCCGGTACAGATTTGCAAGCAAGTGTTTACAAACTCGATCGATCGGTATGCCACCTGCCTGGCGTGTTGGGTCGGATAGATCTGGGCCGATAGATGGCGTATCATAAACAACTGTGATAAACATGATATTGTGAAACTTTTATAATGTTCAAGTAAATAATATTACGAGCACTGTCTTTATTATCTGACCTGCTTTTTTAACAGACTCTGATTTAAAAAATGTTTGACGTTCGAGCTCCCGTTGCAGGCCATTTGATGCTGACAATGGACCACAATTTGCATTGAGAGGAGAATCGTCTTTTTCTACCGACTCTATAAAATCATTATGTAACAACCAGAGCAAAGTGCTACAAGTACTGACGCATTTCTAATAGTGCATTCAGCAGGCGTCTGTAGTTCTTTGTCTAGTCCAGCACTAAATAAAATGTTTATGTGATTTTTATCTCAAAACGTATAATTACTTTAATCTATCTTCATAACCGTCACTTTTTATTATTGCCGTTCGACACCAACAATTGCTACTTTGGTTGGGTATCGTATCTTCCATCTTACGTTAGTGTGATTTGTGATTTAGTGACGGCTATTATGGTAGCACCACATGCTTCCGACTAACGCTCCCTGATTGCAGAATATGAGGCCGCAACAATTACAGAGATATTTGTATAATTTGCGCTTCGTTTCCTAGCTCCCGAGTGTTTGCGCATTACGTTGTCTATAGGCAGTTATGTCACTCTATTGGCTCCACTTTCCATGCTGTTTAGGGTCACCAATTCACTATTTGCATTTCATGGTCTGTCACGGAGCCGTCAGAGCTTTTCATATTTGCTTATATTGAAATAAAAGTTAATAGTGCTAGTGCTAGTCCAGTTGCCACATTTAAATACCGCATCAGGTGTTCATTATGTCAAGACATAACCATACATAGTCATTGTCAAAGAAATGTATATTGTTTAAACCGCATGAGTGCTCTTTTCTATTAAATTAATCATGGTTTACATTTTGTTTAGTTCAAATAGCACATCCGATTCTATTTCATTATTCCTAGTTATCTAGTCGATTCCGTCCTTTCAACTACGCTACGACGCGGCACAAAGTGGTTGCATGTGTTCAGCCGTTATCTCTTAACTCACTTTTCCTTTCATTCAAAAACACTTGCATCTTCCAAGGAACTGGTTGTTTGAAAAGAAATGGAGGTGTTTCACATGATTTAGTGCCATTACACAGATCTTGATGCTTCGCGTTCGTTTTTTTTATCTGCACCAGAAATTGACTGCTTTAGAACGTCTTGAGTTTGCATGAACTCATTATTACTTATCGTTTACAGCGTCTTCCGCGGCTCCGTTTTAGTTTCATGTTCACAGACGTCTAGTTATGTAATGCGAGTGTTTGCTTTTGTTATGACACGGAAGGGTATGTGCGTATGGTCCCTTAGTGTTATGGTTCTTCATACTACTTTCTTCTATCGCAATATAAAGATTGATGTTATTTTTATTCCTGTGCTTCCATGATTTGGAAAAACTGTAATAGAATAATTATATATAACTTATTATAACTAAAATAATAGTTAATATATAAAAAGTTTTGTGCTCTCATGAATCTCATGATAAATTACATTCAACTAATTTTCTTTCAGAAAAGATGTCTTTTTATGTCTATTTTAACCCTTAATTCACCATTGACTGATAAACCGCGTTGGAATAAACAGTCCTACTTACCTACTAACACTACAGTACCTACTAACCTATTAGCGGTTAGCTTTTATTTCATAATGAAGATGAAACTGATGAGTAAGTGAGTTACAGTATTTCTTTACATGCATAATCGTAAAAATTTTGGCGTCGTCATTTCATCTCGTTTGACCTATGACTGTCGTAAATTTTCTTTAAATTAAGTTGTAATACAATTTACAAGTAAGCACATTACGTTTTCGTTCTTCCTTATTAAATAATGTTATTATAATGATTGCTTTGGTGACCACCAGTGCGTGAAATGGCTACAGCTGCCTAACGTTTGACAGAATTATCTTTTGTTAAGATGTTAGTTGACTTTTCACGATCAGTATTCTTATTGATAGGGTTTTTAAATGCCGTTAAGCGGCTCGGTTTACAACTGATATTTTATAATTCTTGGTGGACAATTCGTAGCAGATTTTGTAGAGCAATTTATTTATGTGTCACCTCGACCACTACTGCTGATCTTTAGACATTAATGTTCCACATACAATTATACTAAAAACATTAAAAATACCCAGATTCTAAGCAATGAATTCAGATTCAGAAGAATTCAAAGATAACCAAGTTATTGCTTCATCTGACAAAACTAGTACTAATATGATATGATTGAGATTTCTAAACAGCAACTATAGTCAAGGTTTGATCGAATCGCAAGTCAGTCCCTTACAGCAGAGATGCTAGTTGGTTGTGAAATGTTTGTATATTTTAACATACCATTGTAACATCTGAACACTTTTTGTAATAGTTACAAGAACGTTCTTGGACTATTCGTTTTGTAACAATCCTTTTCCTGGGTACGTTGTTACCTACTGGTTTTAGATGCGCGTACGCCTACTTTTATATTTAAGTATCATAAGTATTATTTATAACTTTATAATGTAATATAAGAAATGGTTATCAAAAGCAAATTTTGGGTTGATCCAGTAATTATTAGGGCAATAAGGGAGATCTAAACTTCTCATTTTTATCAAACACAATAGAAAACACGACTCAGTTCAAGATATCGATACATTTATGGACGAACATTACTTCTAAGCTTACTTGATTTGTACATAAAGCCGATTGGTTAAGTCAGAGCTACTGCTTAACCCATTTTAGTAGGTCCAACATGATTGACATTAAAAATATGCTTTTTGTGTGCGTTATTAATGTTGAGAATATATTTCAATTGAATTGAATAAGCTTGCTCAATTTTGTTTGTCAGTTTTACTTCATTGTTCTGATTTGACCTGCTCATGTTTAACATTCTTTGTATAAGTTGTTACGACATTACTGACACAAGTTGTTCATTAGACTGCTGCTAGGATTGTGCTGAGAATATTTGATTCTAACTTGGTTTTGCAATTTCTTGGCAGGTTAGCAGGTAAAGCGTTATTTTATGCACTGTGACTTACGTGTCTTAGGTACTGCAATGAGACTCCTATCAGGTACACAAATCTACACTGGTTTCAATAATATTTACAAATGTCGTATAAATTTCATAACAGAAGACAATGACGTTTGTTTATTATAAAAATGTATTGGAAAAATTTGTTTCGAAATTTCAAGCGCTCATTAGAGCACCGGCTAGAAAAATGCATTTAGGCAACGCGAAGCATATTACATTGCGGCCTTGGCACACATCGTGTTGACACGCCAGTTATTGCTTTATAATATCTACTTATAATAATTAATGTCGTAATATTCGACGCTGGAGGCGGTCATTGATCTTTTACTTTATTCTTATCAGCTTCAAGAACTTCGTCTGTATGTGCTTGCACTATGATTATAATGTAGAAATCATTATGCACTGATTGATTTAGTTCATACTCACATTCATCCTTGTAACTTCTTGTCACTTGTAACGAATAGCCTCCCAACCCGTTGATAACGCAAAACAATTGCGATTCTTTACACTCACTTCACTACCTTAGTACAGCAAACACGTAATTTCACTAATGTCACCTGTTCGAAAGTCATATGTCATACGTCTATAAACTGCAAGTGATTCTTGTAATTGCGATTATTGTTACCGGCTCCCACGATTTTTCTCATCGATACAACCAAGTTCAAGAGTCTCGGATTGTTGCCTGTTACGAAACAAACACGAGAAGTAATTTAGATGTCCATTACACATCAAATTAGCACTTTTCACAGACTGATTTGTTAAAACTTAAAAGATATGATTGAGAGAGTTATAATTATTACGCTCAGACATAGTAATTACATAGGTAAGACTTCTAAATTTGATCAATGAATTGAAATGTTTTAAGTTGACCCTAAAATGTTTTAAAATAAGTATACAATCGATTATTATAGTTGACGTGAACAAATCATCTGAGTCATCTGGTTTTGCTGTCAAGTGTCAACATTTGAATAAACTAATTGATAATCATCATCTTTGATATGAATCGTATCGTAACTAATCATAAGCGACACCAAATACTTAAAGAAGTCGCCAATTTACATATAAATACTGCAACGGGTTGAGTAACAAACGGTGTTTTGTTCAGAAAAGTCATTTTATACCGATTTATAACTTTAACTGGCCCACGAGCAGTTGAGCACCATTGCAAAACGTCACTGGGTCAAAAACGGAAATTTTACGTCAATGCGAGTGTTTCGACCAGCCACAGACGCGGCACAGTTACCTAACTTTAGTAAACTAATTAAAACCAGTGATTAGACCGTTTAGTGCCAGCTAGGAAGCGATTACGCTGAATCTGACGTAATAGGTTAAGCTAGAAAATGTTATAATAGGTCAGGGAATATTTGCATTCCTGTCCAACTGGATTTCTTTGGTTTAGGCGACCCACTTGCACCAAGCCTTTATTAACCTCAGGTTAGCACGTTAACCCGGGTTTAGTTGTATCAACTTTGCTCGAGGGTAACCCGAGGTTAGCGGCGTTGGTACAAGTCGGCCTAACTGATGACTGTCGAAATACTGAGCGGCCTTGTGATCTTCGAAGAGGAGGCAAGTAGGTTATTTAGCAAGTTGAGTCAAGGTCGAAATTACTCTTGGTCTCTTGATGTTAATTAAATCTTGAGTGCACTACAAAATGATGACATGTTTAGTAATAATATTCAGCAATAGGGGATCACTTATGCGATGGTAGATAAATTGCGTTATTTTAGATAGTTGAAAGCAGTATGATCAAACGTTTTAAGATAAAAATCTATTTCAGATTGATTACTGGTTGGACGCAGCATTTTTACGCGTCTATTTTTGGAACGGATCAGATCATATTTATAATTATAAAAAATACTTTTTATACAGAAGATTGTAACCCTAAATCAAATAGACAAAGGACTGAAAATAATAATCGTGAAGAAATTTTGCTAATCGAGCTACTTGAATTTATCGATATCGAAGTTTTAAATCAATCGATTTAAAGAAGAAAGGCAACTTATGATTATCAAAATGTTTAAAAAAGTACACAGTTTCATTCTAATATACACAAATAGATATAGGCCCGGTTCCTATATCCACGAAACGCCTCGTTTTGCCTACGGACGGTTGATTTTTGACATTTGTTCCATAGAGAATCTGTCAAATTTTAACCGTCCGTAGGCAAAACGAGGCGTTACGTGGATATAGGAACCGGCCCTCAATGGATCTGAACTGTCAAAGTGGAAATTGAAATTGACTCGATCGACAACAGTAGGTACGATATCATAAAGCTGTGATAACAAAATGGTATTATGCGGTACTATGTTGGAAACGATTTTCGCATATTGGCCGTTATTAAGGCAGCGTTTATTTATTATGCAGGCACTGAAGTGTGCATCTATTATACAATCTCCGCGTAGATATCCCAGTTGCGTTACATTAGGTAAGGTCTTATAGCACTAACTAGTAGGCCCACACCGGCTAATTACACCAAATTATCCTCGATATTTACTTGGCACGAAACAAAGTAATATTTCAATTTATTTCCGCTATATCTTCTGTTACAAAAAAATATCCCGGGACAAAAAATCGGTATCGATTATTTTGAAAACAACTGACTTTTTGCGAGCAAGGAGACGATGCAGATAATCGAATGCACTTTTCGTAAACTGCCGGCAATTTTTTTTCTTTTTCAAAATGGAACACTGCCAAATCAGTCTGTTTGAAAATGAGTTATTAAAAAAAAGTACTAACAATGTTTACGATCGGTAAGTGTTAAGGTGCACCGCGACACAGGCGCGCGCGCGGCTCCGAACGGTGGACTGCCCACCCCACGCGCGCGCGCAGCCTGTCCGCAGAAAATGCAACTCGTGAAAAATTGGGGTTACCAAAACAAAACAGAGACCTAGATAGCGGACACGTAGAATATGTATGTATCTGGTTATCCATTGATGCTTAGGATTGCGCTTTTTAATGTTTTTAAGTTTTTCGACGTTACTTCCTGAAGCCCGTGTATATGGCTAGCGTAAGTTGGCAAAGAAACAAAAACGCGGCAAATTAATAAATAAACGCATTTTTTTTACCGAAAACGAAAACTTTTCACTTTTGCGTTTTACACTGGTTATTAAACTTATTTAATTATAATAATATAATTTCAACTTATATAGAAATTTATTATTAGTTTATAATAAAGTGGTAAATTTTAAATTTGTTTCGTTTTTAAAAATAGCGAAGTTATAAAATGAGTTTGACGTAGACCTTTCGGTGACCTTTTTCCTACACTGAGATTATGTTATTTTTACAAAATTTTTACCGATCAAATATTTGTGTATAATATCCATGTGATGCTACAGTGGAATTCAAAAATATGTTAACACTTTTGGAGCTTAATACAATCCAAGTGAATACGGAAGTGATCGTACAGTTTCAGATCGTGACATTTGGCAATGCGATTATCATATTAAACTTAGTGTTTGTAAAATAGTAAGTTGCAATGTCACTAATGTGTCTTGCCTAGACAACTGTCAATGATCACGGTGAACGTGCACATTCACTCCTCATCCACAAAACAAGCTCCTACATCATTTGCATTACTTATTAAAAACGGTGACAGCCAATAATATTCAATATACAATTTAGATCAACAAAGAGATTTGTGACATAATCCATGTCACGATGTTCGGAAGTCGCAATTATGACACCGATGAGTCAAAGAGTGATGAAAAGGCACGCGAGCACCCATCTAATTTTATTAATGCAGTTGTGACACGAGCCATCGTCCTAAATCCGATTGTATAACCCAGTGGTGGGCAAAGTTACGGCCCGCGGGCCAACTCCGGCCCGCGAAATCATTTTATCCGGCCCGCCGCAAATACATCGAAATAGTTTGTACCTATATGGCCCACGATGATTATATTTTGAGGATTCACCCGTTATAAAGTAAAATATTTGAATACATAGAATGACATACATAGATAGATAGATGAATAAGTAAAAGAATCAGTTTGTCTAGCTAGCCGCGTAGTTCATGCATTGTGTCGGGGGCTGGTCGCGGGGAGCGGAGAGGGTAGCGCAGTGAGTGGAAACTTCACGCACAATTTGAAAAAAAACATCTAGCGATGACTGTATGTTCTTAAAATCTTGAAACCTATTCAAGATTTTAAGAACATACAGTCATCGCTAGATGTTTTTTCGATGCCGTTTAACATAGACCCCGAGAACGTCTCTGCAGAGTTGCAATTGGAAATTATCGAAATGCAGTGTAGCACCCATTTAAAACAACTGTTCTTAAATTCAACAAAGCTAGATTTTTATAGAACTCTACCGAAAGCTCAATACCCAAAGATGATTGCACACGCCCAGAAAATTATGGCGACGTTTGGGTCATCGTATGTGTGCGAACAGACATTTTCAACCATGAAATTGCGAAAAAACTCAATCAGAAACCGACTTACTGATGAACACCTTTTCTCGCTGCTGAAAGTCACTTTGTCGCAACTCGAACCTGCATTCGACGATATATTAGCAGAACAAAAACAATTTCATATGTCTCACACACCTGGGCCTTCGAATAAAAATAAATAAATTAAACCATTAGTTTTTTTTTATTATGTTGTTATTTTAACCGTTAAAAAAAGGTTGAGAAATTTCAGAGGAGGGCCAGAGTTGCAGCAACTTTTATATAAAACCGTTAAATTTAAAAAATTTGCAGTTTTGCTGCAATTCTGGCCCGCCGAAATTTCTCAAGCTTTTTTTAACGGTTAAAATAACAACATAATAAAAAAAAACTAATGGCCCCCCACGAAAAATCCGAAATTTCTCAAGCTTTCTGGCCCCCCACGAAAAAAGTTTGCCCACCACTGGTATAACCGATTACACTGCCTTCAGTCGCTTTTATAAGGATAATAATATTGTGTTAATAAGTATACATTACTTGTTATACTTCAGTGTGATATTATTGAAAAGAAGTAAATATTAATTTGCTTCAATGATGCTGTAAACGCACAAAATTCCAAAAAAAGCAAGTTGCTGAGATTCGGATTCAACTCTTTTTCTTCCGATTGACTGTCACCTCAGTTGCCGATAGACTTAGATAGAATTAATCTAATCACTAATACAGGTGAAATCAAATTCGTTTATTTTTCATAATCATCATCATCATCATCATTTCAGCCGAAAGACGTCCACTGCTGGACTAGGCCTCCCCCAAGGCTCTCCACTCAGACCGGTCCTGTGCTACTTGCTTCCACCGGTTTCCCGCTTATTCTCCATCATCATCATCATCATCATTTCAGCCGAAAGACGTCTACTGCTGGACATAGGCCTCCCCCAAGGCTCGCCACTCCGACCGGTCCTGTGCTACTTGCTTCCACCGGTTTCCCGCGACCATCACGAGGTCTCCATATTAATATGAAATTTACATTAAGTATGTTTATTAGCTTAACAAATCACATGATTATTATAGGACTTTGTAGTTTGACAGATAACCCAGATAGGTATTCGATTGGATTATTGGATTGGTGGTGGGTGATTGGTGATGATAATGATGATGATTAGACTAGTCTTTGTCGTAAAGTCGGACTCATTTAAGTAAAGTTCAAACTTCATGTCATTAAAGCGCCTCAGAGGGCATTTCAAGTTAAGGTGGACATTTTAATAAATAACAACGAAATCAAACAACTTGCATAAAGAGGTTCTTGCTTAATAATGGAACTAGCACAAATAAGCAACAAACGAAAGACGTCCATTACCAAGGCAGTAATTAAGAGTCGTTTGTATACACCATTTTTGACAAAGCATTCACTCAGCTATTTTGCAAAGAATTTAGTGAATACGTCAGGAGGAGGCGGTATTAACTCTGAAACATGGCACAGCATCGTAGTAATTTTAATACGTATTGTATGATACTTAGAAGGGAACTCAATTAGGTCGTGGGATTATTGATATAATATTCTATTGTTGTCAAAATGCTTCATAATACATAAGATGTCGGTACTGTCGGTATCATACTATGATTAATATTGAAACACTAAAACAAATATCCGTAAGTAACAAGAAATAAAACTACTCGGGCTTGAAACACTGCGTAAGTACACCGAAGACGGTACGATAGTTTTTAGTAAGGAAAATGTAAGGAAACGCTTTTTCGCCTCTCGATTCTCTATGCATGTGTGTTACAATCTTGAAAAAAAAAAACATTGCATCGCACTACATGCCTCTGCATTTTGCGGGAACAACCAAGTCCCAGTTTCATTAGAAAATTACCACGGAGCACTTTGTTTCATCCAGAAATCGAAAGTTCTCCAGTAATGGGTCGCGTTACGTCACACGCTGTTTGCTCTCCGTCTACCTAACGACGTCATGCTATCGGCGCCATTGTACATTATGTTTTACTACTATATTGTCTATGAAAAACACTTTATTTTACTGGACTTCCGGCTCCGGGCCAGCTTCCTCCGCTTTCCATTTCTCCGAGCGTTTCACAATTTGTCGTAAAATGGAATCGTTTTAATCAGCGTTCAAGCTGATTACATTACTCACATTTCACCTAAGTGGTTGTATAGTCGTCGTTTTAATTTCAAACGAACATTTCAATGCTCAATTTTAATGGAACTAAATTAAGTGCGTGTCGTGGTAAATCGCACTGTATGGGAGGCAACCGTGGTATTTCAAACCACAATGTCCAATTGTACACTGAATATTGCAATTTGAATATAGTAACCGAGACAAAAACGAACTTGAGTTTGTTGTTAGCGTTTTTCGACATGACCACATTCAGAGACACTGCATAATAAAGGTTCAACAAGCAATAGCTACACACCCATGGTAGTCGAACACATTGGTCTAAGAAAACAAGGTCTGCCGAACCGGGTGACGTGTCACCGTAACGTCAAAGTGGAGTTGCCACTTTATTGCAATAAAACAAAAATGAAGGAAATATTTTCTGCCGTTATAATAGAAAATAAATTATTTGCGCATTAGGATTGTCATTTACTTGTTTAATCACACAAATTGGGACAAGTTAAAAACAAATAGACGTAATAATTTAATGAAACACTCACAGGATACATGGGGGTTGGGGATTATTTTAATACACCACTTGTAACACACAGCAGTGCGAATGACGTTAGGGTGACACCCACACTACTACAGAATACCGTACTGTCATTACCTGGCGAAGTATATTATTGTATCATAGTCGAACAGAAACTGGTGGTCTGGTGATGACACTGTCTAGATTCTCTAGCTAGAACATTCCGAAACCGCATGTTGCGCCAGAGTTCTTCCGCGTAGCACCGCTTCCGCGGACGCGGTGTTAGATAGTGAAGGATCTCATTTCGCTTAGTTGTGTAAACATAATCCCTCTTTCCTATTTATGTTTACATAATTTCGTGCGCGTGATTTACTCAGATTCTGGTACGTACGTTTATTTAATCTAGTCAGTTTTCGTAGTTTTATTTAGCCTTGCTAACAGTTACTGGTATGATAACAATTTCAGGTCGAGTAACCTGCCGCCTTCATTTCAGTCCGCCTTTTTGAAATCGTAAGACGAGGCAAGCTATTACTAATAATAATCTACTTACCACAAACCGGATTTCTACGTGTGGTCTATTTGCACAGCGTTCTACATAAACCAAACAGATTTAGCTACAATAATGCAGGTTACAAAAAATGTGGTAATTCTCATGACAGCCGAAATACCTCTGGCATAGTCGGGCTCGCTTAGTCGCCACTCAGACCGGATTTCTACCGAATTCTCGCTACTCCCTCTATCTTGTTGGAGGCCTACCATACCTCTCTCAGTGCTCGGACGCCATTCCAGAACTTTCTGGCTCCATCGGCCATCAGTTTTGAAATGCATCCATGAATTATTGATTATTTATCCATACTAATATTATAAATGCGAAAGTAACTCTATCTGTCTGTCTGTTACCTCTTCACGCTTCAACCACTTGACCGATATGGACGAAATTTGTCCCTTTTTATCCCGGAAAAACGCATAGTTCCCGCGGGAACGCGTTAACCGAATTCCACGCGGGCGAAGTCCCGGGCAGAGCTAGTAATTTATAATACGTATACTACCTACGGCTTTGAGGGGTAGTAGAGCATCAATTTAATTTATACATCAAAAACTTTCTCAAGATCTCCTCTGTCTATGAATGAAAAGCGCATGAAAATCCGTCCAGTAGTTTTTTATTTCGTTTACTTATAACGAACATATAGACAGACAGGCAGATAGGTACGGCGGGGGATTCAACTTTATAAACTCGTAGGTACGTAGTGATAAGCTTCTTGACAACTGATCATTCTTGGAGCAATGTGTGATCGTACTTTAAGCACCGAGATACCATGATCAGGAGGCAAAGTGTGTTGATGCTTTTTCAGCTTACCTCTCCAAGTTTGACCGATTGCAAAATGTCATGAGACGTGGACGACCTTCGGCCAACTTTCCCGTATCCTCGGCTAGGGCTAGCCTGTGCTCTCCACGTCAGTTATGTAATTGTGTACGTGAGTGCCCGCGCGTGGACGACGCGCAATCGCTGCGCTCGCGCATACTAATATTGCTGATGCCGGCCGCAGGGCCAAGCAGCGTGGTGCTAATCAGGGCGCAAAGAACTTGGGCTTGTAGGAAATGGGTCAAGTGTTATTATACAGCCCAAAACCTCTAATGATGTGAGGAGGCCCGTGCCAAGTAGTAGTGGATTAAGTACCGAGTAGTTACATATTTATATCCTAAGCCTAAAACAGTTTAGCCGGCTGCCGGCTCCACCTTAAATTGACTTTCTAACATTCATGCTAAATACTTATGTACCTACGGTTGAAAGCACAATATGTATAAACTTGAAAACTTTTCTTTTTTTAAGGTCCAAAACTGTAGGTTTGGTCATAGGAGCATAGGCAGAGGCAAACCGAATATATCACGGGACGAAATGACCTCGATAAGTTCGAAGCAAGCTGGAAACAGCTTGCCGACGAGAAATGTGGAAGGAAAGAGGGGAAGCCCTTGCCCAGCAGTGGGATTCAAATTAGGCTATTATTTTGCATGTAATATCATCTACAAATATCATCCACACAATTATTCGTACCCAAAAATATTAAGACCATTTTTATCTCTGATCCAACCTGTCTCGTCGATTGTTGTTGGACTTCATCATTTCAACCGAAAGACGTCCACTGCTGGACGTAGGCCTCCCGCAAGGCTCGCCACTCAGACTGGTCCTGTGCTACTTGCTTCCACCGGTTTCCCGCGACTCTCACGAGGTCGTCGCTCCATCTACCGACAGCTCGTCTCCCGGTTCGCGAACGCCACTCGAGAACTTTCCGGCCTCATCGGCCATCAGTCCTGCGAGCAATGTTGTTGGACTTGTTGGATATAAATTAGAATCCAACGCGCATTGCTTCGCTAACTCGATTGTGGAAGCCTCCGATTTGGCAAGTGAAACGCGCTTCCATAATCGACTTCTGTGTTACACATAATACATTTAGTTATAAATGGTTATATCCTGTGATTGCGATAGTTCCTGATTTCACAGTTACTTACGAATAAATATAATATAACATCTAATAAGTATAGATATAGATAAACGTACTTTGATACCTACCGCTTACGAATTAGTAGGACTACGACTGTTGATGATATAAGATGAAAGAAGACAACTTATAAGAAGCCCCATTGAAAGATATTAGTTAGTGTCTAGTCTACCTAAGCAAAGTTCTCGATCCCGTTCACGTTTTCGTCTTACAAAAGAGTCGAATTCGAAGCTACATACGAGGGATGATCCAAAAGTAATGATAATCAGTATGAAAGACACATAAAATGTTTAATAAAATAATTTATTTTTCTACGTAATCTTCTTCCAAGTCTACACACTTAGACCATCGTTTCTCCAGACCACGAATTCCTTTTAAAAAAAAATCTTTTTCTTGACCTTCCAAAAATGCCTCCACAGCGCGGCCATTACCTCGCCATCATTTAAAAATTTGTTGCCTCTAAGATCTTCCTTCAGCCGTGGAAAGAGATAAAAGTCGCTGGGGGCTAGGTCTGGCGAGTATGGGGGGTGTTCCAGCAATTATATTCCTCACTAATCCAGTAATTATATAAACAATAAATCTAACACAGACACAGTTGGCAGCGATGAGCGTTACACAGGTCGCCTATTCTAAATTTTGGTTCTGGCAGAATATCAGCGCTGTGGCTTGCCACAGCACTATGCTGAGTCAGCGCCTTTTCTCTGCCACGACACATGGTACCACACATTTTGTAAATTGTTGTTTCTTTTTTGTCAAAATTACTTCAGATTTTAATTTTAATTCTAGTTTTAATTGCATGTTTTTTTTCAGCTTTTTCATTTTAATTATATCTGTACCATGTAAATTGTGGACATGAATAAAGTTTTAATCAATCAATCAATCAATCAATCAATTCGAACCCTGAATCACGGATGGCAGCCATCGCAACGCCGGTCTTGTAGGGCGGTGCGTTGTCCTGGTGAAACAGGATGCCAGCTCGAAGTTTACCCCGCCGCTTTTCTTTGATTGCCTCTCTCAATCTGCGTATTTGGTCAGCGTAGTAGGAGCCCGTAATAGTGGTTCCCTTCCCCTTTGGTTCGAATACCTGGAGGTATTCGATCATTATGAATCCCTCAGCATCCTAAAACACTGAAGCCATGACCTTACCAGCGGAGCTTGCTACCTTGAATTTCTTCGGTGTAGGGTAAGACGCTCGCTTCCAGGTCATGGATTGCTCTTTGGTCTCAGGATCGAAATGGTGGATCTAAGACTCGTCCATGGTTACAAACCGACGCAAAAATGTTTCGGGATCAGTTTGATATTTGTCAAGATTAGACTTCGAAATCTCACATCGTATTTTCTTTTGTTCAGCCGTTAACATTCTAGGCACCCAACGAGCGGAGACTTTTTTCATGTGTAGTTAGTTCATCAGTTATGATTCTTTGAATGCTGCCATATGAGATGCCTGTGAGCTCAACTAGATGCTTGATAGTCATCCTTCTATCTGTTAAAACGAGATCATGAATTTATTCGACGTTTTCTCCAGAAATGGCGTCAGATGGACGGCCTTCGCGATGTTCATCTTGAGTGGATGTTCTTCCCAAGTTAAACTCCTTTGACCACCGTGCCACTGTGGAATACGGTGGAGCGGACTCGCCCAGTGTTCCCATTAATTCAGCGTATATATCTTTAGTACACATTTTTTTCAAACAGAAGTATTTAATAACCGCTCTCACCTCAGTTTTCTCCATTTTTGCGTTATTGTTCCGACTGCTCGTAAAAAAACAGCTGCAACTCTCTGACAGATACATATTTTTTATTTTTTTATTTACTAAGGAGTCTTTATGGCCAGTAACGGCATACCTATTTATTTTAATCCGATTCAATAAGTATTCAGCTATCATTACTTTTGGATCACCCCTCGTATATTATACCACCAACGCTCAACAGCCTTTAACGTCCCATCGCACAGGCCTCCTCTCATCACGAGAGGTTATGGGCTACAGTCCTCACGAGGGCCCAGTGTTAATTGAGGACTTCACTCACACACATTCTGAACAAATGCCCAAAAATACTCAAATCCGCTCGTGGCGTAATAAATGTTGCGATAACGCTAGTTTATCTAAATGCACGAATTAAACTATGATTTTAGGCAACTGGGTGATATACCAGATTGGTTTCCAAAATAAAAAGCAATTCCTCAAACTTCCGAAAACATAACAACATTACCCAAGAACACCCATTAATATACATATTTATGAGTGCGCAATAAAGTCCAGTTCTCCATTACCGTGGCGGGTCGTGACGTTGTTATTAAGCATTTTTAAAATTTGGGCATTTATGTCTTATGCAACTCTCAATTCTTTCCGCAACTACCAGAATTGCAGCGACATCGATTATATTTATAGCGGCTGCGATTCCTAATTTCTTATTTATGTAATATGGAAGTAATATTAATATTTTTTTATAATGTTTAACGTGACATTATCATTATTACAGTTTTTCATCTAATCTAAACTTTTGAGATCTAAATATTTTTTATTGCAGCGCCCTCTATCTTGATGTTACTGAACTATGAAAGCGCTTGTTTACGTACATAGATTTCGTCCTAACACTGAACCACTGGTTGCTCTATAGAAGTTTTGCTACTCGACCATAGATGTCGCTTGGTTTCGGTTCTCAACTATTGTCAGTCATTTTGTACTTTATTGACACGCTCGAATGTTCACTAATGTAAACTGTTCCCAACAGATGGCGCCATGTACACCTTAAATCGTGCTGTAGTTTCGCTACCCTAGATAACATAATTCAGTGTCAGCGTATTTAACTTACGAAATTTTGTATACAAATTTAGTAATTTTTGAAGATCCTCCTGTGCGAATTCTATTGCGACTCGCGAGTCACTGAATATGTAAACTAAATCACCTTCTGCCCGCGACTTCTTCGTCCGCGTGGAATGGGGACTATCGTTTCTTTGCTCACCAGTTGGCGCCACTGTTGACTAAGGTCCAGAGGTATAGCTGTCAAAGGCGACTTTATAAGATCGGCGCCGAAACAAAGTTTTCAATCTTGTATCTCATTAAGTTTATCCATCTATATTAATATTATAAATGCGAAAGTAACTGTCTGTCTGTCTGTCTGTTACCTCTTCACGCTTGAACCACTGTGCCGATTGAGATGAAATTTGGCATGGAGATAGTTGGGGTCCCGGGAAAGGACATTGGCTACTTTTTATCCCGGAAAAACACTTAGTTCCCGCGGGAGCGCGATAACTAAATTCCACACGGGCGAAGTCGCGGACAGAAGCTACTAGCTAACTTTCATAATATCGAGTAGCTATGCCGCAATGTTGTGCAGTTCCGTTTTGTTCGAAAAAAAAATTGCTTTCAAAGCGTTCACACTTATCGCCAAATAATCCATATTTGCGATAATTTCACGAAGGATTTCACTTTTCAGCAGGTAAATTAAAGAAATTATAATTTATGTCACGAAACCCGCCAAAACCAGTGAAAAGTGAATGTTATTGGACCTCACGTGACACTAGCGCCTCTAGTGGCAAATTCACACGCGTTGTATCACAGACTAATTGGTCTGTGTGTTGTATATTCTTCAGTCAGTTTTTTAGACCTTAATAATGTTTAGGCAATAACACTCGTGCAATATTATTATAAAATCGTGTTTAAGGATCTTTATTATTTAGCAGTTACATAAACTACTATTAATATGGGGAGCAAATACGTTACAACACTAATAGGGATGACGACAACTTTTTTTTCCTTAGTCTATCAGGAAGATTATTGAAAAGTATTGGACAAGTATTTTTTCTTTTTTCACGTAATCAAACTTATACGGAGATATATTGAGTTGAAATGTCGCGTGACGTCACGGTTAGGTACGATTTATACCTAACGGTGACGTAGTTAGCCCCCACTCTCCAACTTTAATGCGTTTTAACTTAGTCATTCTTTGTTAATTTGATAAAACAGAAAATACGTGTATAATATTTTTTTATTACCTGACTGACGGTTTAATTAGAATTTCGATTTCTTCACCCTGTCGTCATCCCTATTATGTCAAAAATTGAATTGTAAAACCAAAATGACCACGACTGCCTGAGATCGCGTTTCTCTTTAATTGTAAGTAGGTATTATGTTGGTCGTCGCCGGCGCAAATTTAATTTCACCGTTAGTTACTTTATATTCGATAGGTACTAGTTTCTGTCCGCGACTTCGCCCGCGTGGAATTCGGTTTTCGGTCGCAGTGATGGTAAGTGGTCACTGCGGCCCATGGACACCGAAATCCTTATGATCCCACTTTAAGGAACCATAAGATCTCGAATGCGTTGCCTACCCCGAGGCCCAAGATGGAATGCCTCTGTGCCAGAAATTTCACCGGCTGCCTACCGGAACACAACAGTGCGAGCATTGCTATTTGGTGGCAGGTTAGCTGCGAAAGACGGTGGTACCACCCCGGACGGACCCAGCACCAGGTCCTACCACTAACAAAAACCATCCGTTTTTCCGGTATATAAGCGTGAAGACGGCAACGTCTATGTCTGTCTAGACATAGTTACTCGCATTTATAATGTTAGTATGGATGGATTCAACACATTTTCCTCAGGGAATAAACGACGTGATAGTTTCTACTTCATTAGAAAAGAAAGTTACAATTTACGAATTGTTTTATTTAATTACATGCTACTTTACATATTCTTTAGCCAAATAAAATAAACACTTCGCATGTTTAAATCTATGAGAGCATAAATCTATATACAATATGTCTTAAATTCTACAAGCTTACATCGCAGTGGTTGTGTTGTCTCGTTATTAGTTTTCGTATAAACATGTTGCAATATTGAAGTAGGTATATCTAATTACGAAAATGATAAATCTACAAACATTGTGGTTGGTTGGTCCTACCATACGACAAAAACCTTTGATACTCATATTATTATTAAGAAATGTGCCATTTAACTTTGTTTATATGAAAACTAATTAGGAGAGCGATACAATTGTGTCATTAAAATTCGTTTCGACGATATTTTATGGACTGTAAAACAATTTCAAAACGTGAAACGTTACAAGTTAACGCCATTAGTTCAGTGACTATGCTAAGCACTTGAGTTCAATCACAAAATCACTGTCATAACACAAGCCAGTCCTCCTTGATCATGTCCGAGGCTTTTTCGGCGATCATGATGACGGGAGCGTTGGGGTTGCCGCTTATTATAGTTGGCATCACGCTAGCGTCCACCACCCGCAAGTTGGCCACACCGTGGACTCGTAGTCTCGGGTCCACCACCGCCGAAGGATCCGTCTTCGGCCCCATCTTACACGTCCCCGTAGGATGATAGATCGTGAACGTAAAGTGCTTCAGAGAACACTCCCAGTACTCGTCGCTGAACAGCACGTGGTGCTGGCAACCCGGCATGGGAATGGTATGCGGCCGCGATCCGTACCGTTGGAATGCGGTCGTATTCGATAGTTCCATCGCTATTCTAATACCCTCAGTCAAAACTTTGATGTCTTCCTTATAAGCGAAGTAGTTAGGCTCTATGTTGGGCGCGTGGAAGGGATTGCGACTCCTCAGTTTCACCCAGCCGGAGCTCTTCGGGCGAAGGAGCAACGGGAGTATCGTCCACGTTTCCGCGCTCTCGATTGGTTTGTATACGGTGTTGTACACTCTGTCCCGTAGGTTAAGGATGCGTCGGATCTGCTCGCCGCCGTCTGAGTTCACAGAGCTAGGTGCGAAGTGGAACTGAATGTCGGGCCAGCTGCCGGAGCTAGGAGCATATTTCGTATTCACAAACGCTAAACCCTCCACTCCTTGTGACGTCATTGGCCCTTTTTCGTACAGTATGTAATTCATCGCCACGGAGAATGTTTGAAAGCGATCCTTTTTAAAAGTAATAGGTCTATTGACGAGGAACGTCAACCCGCCTAGCCCGACGTGATCTTGCAAGTTGTGGCCGACTTTCAGATCTGCGACTACCGGGATCCCATGCTCCTTCAAATGATCAGCCGGTCCTATACCGCTAAGCATCATTAGTTTCGGCGTAGACAAGGCCCCAGCTGACATGATCACTTCTCTTTTGATTCTCACTTTTTGCTTCTGTCCATTGCGTATGAACTCGATGCCGTAAGCTTGCTTTTTGACCGGGTTGATCAATATCCTGGTAACTTGCGCGCCGAGAGCAATGTGTAGATTCTCTCGCATTCGTACGGGCCTCAGGAAAGCCTTGGCGGTGCTGCAGCGACTGCCGCGACGCATCGTCGCTTGAGTGAGCATAAAACCAGTTTGCTTCGCTCCATTTATGTCCCGGTTCTCGTACCCGAGTTCCATGCCGCCCTTCAAAAACGTGACCGAGAGCGGCGACCGCCACGGAGCCTCCTGGACTGTCAAATATCCGCCGGCGTTATGATAAGGCGTGTTCACCAAATACGGGTTCCGATTGTCTTCAGACTTTAAGAAGTACGGTAGCACGTCGTCGTAGGACCAGCCGGGGTTTCCGAGGGTTTCCCATAGGTCGTAGTCGTGCCGGTTTCCGCGGACGTAGACCATAGCGTTGAGGACGCTGCAGCCGCCGAGGACCTTGCCCCTGGGCCAGTTGCAGCGGTCTCCGTTCATGGCGAGGCAGTAAGAGCGGTTGTGGGACGGTGTGGTCTGGTACTGCCAGTCAAGGTCGGAGAGCTGGGTGTAGCCGGCGAGCGCGGGGACATCGGAGATCTCGGTCTCATCCTGGCCGGCCTCCAGCAGCAGCACGGTCCAGTTGCCCACTTCGGAGAGCCGCGACGCCACCACCGCGCCCGCTGACCCGCCACCCACTACCACGAAGTCGTATATCGGCAGCACCTGAAGTGGAAAACAATTGTGCATGTTAGCAATGTTATAATGGAACTTAACGTATGTTAAAGTGTTTATGAATATCAAATGAGTACTCGATTAAAAATATTTTAAATATGACGTTATAACTTCAAGCAAAAACGGTTAACTATGTATTTGATCGGTTCTAAAACTTCAATATAACTCTTAAAAAAAACCTGCCATATAAATGAAAAGTTTTTTCAAATAGCTCCAGGGTCATTTTTATATACTCACAGCATTAACATCGGTGATGTGCGACTCCGGGTCGAACTGCTGGTATCTGAAGTACGTGATCCCGAGAGCCAGGAGTGGTATCAGGCCCAGCACGGTGATGGGCGATGGCGCCAAGCTCGCGAGTGCTCCTGCCGCCTCCATATTCACCTCTCTCACTCATCTACCACTACACTAATATTTACAACTTATGCTACGAGTCTTAAGCTCTCCTATATCCAATCGTCCACTTTCTTCCTCTGATCCTCCTCCGAGAGGATCTTCGGTGTGTAATTCCTTATTCCTGCCTTCTTAGCGGTTGAATTAGGTTTCGGTTTCGTGCTCTCAGGTTCGCTGTGGTAACTCTTCAACCGAGCTGACTTTAGCTCGTCTGTATCATCGAAGAGTTGCAGTTTGTACCGTTTCTCTTTTGGTATCTTCACGGGTTTATATAGTTCTTTATTGACATCCGTGTAGTGGTTGTTTTTATATAGGGAGGTGCAAGAGTAGTCGCTTTTGGAGGATCTTTCGGAGCGGCATTCGTAGCCGCTGGAGCCGCTGCGGTAGCCGCTGCTTTTGGTGGAAGAGTCGCTTTTGAAGCTGTCCGCGCTGCGCCGGAGCTTGTGACGTTTGTAATCTTGGTCTTGGAAGTCCGAGGGGAAGTTGAGGGGGGAGCGGAACTGCAGCTCGGGGTACTTGTCCTTGAAGCGCGCGTGCGCGCCGCTAGCGTGCGCCGCATACGACTGCTCTTGGCCCATCGTGCGATGCGCGGCTGCGCCTCTTCGACAATTGTATTCTGTAACCGAGAAATGGTTTCATTATTGAGTGGTTTCGTTATTGTCAGTTTGTTCGTTTCATCATCATCATAGTAAGTGAAAAATGTGAATAATGCATTTAACCTTACTCTCGCTAGGAGAGATCACAAGACAGACGGCCACAATCATAAAGATTATAAACGCTTTTTAGAAGAAAAAATAGTTATTCTAATACGTCAAGTTTATTAATATAATAAAAGTACATATACTAGGATAACATTTTATACCTACTAAGAACGAGCCGTTTATTTATCTACAATATGTACATAGTACATACCTATATTTACGAGTATATAAATAGCAGCATAGTATATAAAAACCTTATTTCTTTATCATTTTCGATTCATAATTTCTCTTAACTTCCATTAATTTTTTTGGAAAGTTATTTGTATTTATTTACCAGACTTTTTGTTCCGTATTTAGAGAGAGAGAGAATTTTGTAGGGATTATCCGAGGAATAAGTCTTATCCGACGATTGAAAAATCCGCCCTAAGAGTGACAACAAACTTTACCATCGTTGAACTAAAATGAAAGATACTTTAATCTATTTACATAATAGTGTGTCCCTGTATAGGATAGGTATTTTATCGATAAAAAATAAAATAATTGTTTTTTTATTGTCGTTTTATTTTGAGTAAATGGAGGACTTAAAAAACAGTTTTTTTTTGTTAAAAAGCCCGTTTATTTGTAATTTTTCCTTCGCATTTTTTATTTAAATAACATGACTAAGGCTCTGTGTTTATAATCCCGCTGATTTAAAGTCAATACGCTCTAAGGGGAGATATCTTATGATTGCAAGGATTTTTGTAAAAATCATAAAAAAAGAACCAATCGCTGGATTTCTTTTTTTTCATCGATAAATATCATCACGTTTCATCCATATTCGTTTGTGTACTTTATCCCGGGACACACTGTATTTAGAATCACCTTTTAAAATAACATGAGTCTTATAGTTTTTGATAACATTATTAAAATTTGTTTTTATTTTTAATTTCAGGTACCTACATCAGAAAGGGTAGAGGCCATCGAACCATATTTCATTGCATATCGATTAAAGATGAAGCAAGCTTTGAGGCATGTATTTCTCGCATTGATTGAAAAGGACAAGAAAAATTACCCCGTAATAATAGCAATCATAAACAGGCCCCAACAAGGCAACCTGGTTTTTAAAACTTTCAAGCAAGAATGTTGTTTTCATTAAAAGGTCAGGATGTTACCTTGTAAATTCACTTTTTTTTTACGAGGTGCCAGTTATAATACAATCAATCCAGAAAGGGAGAGATTAGATAGAATAAAAGGTTGTCGTTTCGACTTTTCTATGTAATTTTCATTTTAGTATAAGGTGGCCAAAAACAGCGTCAGATCATCGACCTACAAGTCTGCGATAGTTGACTTATAAGCGAGCGGAGTGAAATCATGGAAATCATATCCGAATTCATCATTCGCTGTTCAGTCGAGTCAGTTAAGACCCTTCTGATGGCAACTATGCAAAGTGCGGTTCAACGTTCAGTATCTTCTGAGTTGGACAAACGATAGCGCGATGTAGGAATCGAGTCGGGCGGCACAGTGACATCTATCGGAGCACCATGCAAAATCGGTACGCCAGCTGGTCGTTCACCTTGGCCTTGTTATCGTAATCAATTTGTATGATATAAATAGCAATAGCGGTTCTTATTAAAGGTTTGCATTGTTATTTTTAATGAAGTATTTTAGTATTAGTTGGACGTGAGTTAGTTAGACTTCAGTCAGATCAGAGCACGAGTTGAGTGAGAGAAATCATAACGGGTTCTATTCTACTAGCAGCAGTTCGTACCCAAAAAACCTAATTGTTCACATTTAATTCGTCTTTTAAACAATTCAAGACTGCTGGCCAGAAATATATGGTTAAAAAATATCGTTTTGTTATATTAAAAAAAAATTGGAAATGGCATGGTCGTTTACTTTGAAATTTATATAGCTGGCCACAGTGGCCACCAACAATTGTTCACGTTGTCAATGTCTCCGATCGATCGCTGCGGCTTGCGGCCGACATGAGTTTAATCGATATTTTTGCCTTTACTTGTTATTTATATTTACCAAAATAATCATTCGAGCCCATGTAATGGAAATATAAATATGTAATGGAAATAAGTAAAGGCAAAAAATATCGATAAATCTCATGTCGGCCGCAAGCCGCAGCGATCGATCGGAGACATTTACAACCCGCCTTTAACGAGATGAAAACGCAACGTCCAGCTTCCAGCTACATTGGGATAGGGCCTCTCGCTCTAATATAGCAGCTTCTCTATCCGTTGACGTCGTTCTATAGATCAATCACTACATTGTAAATGATTGTAAGAAGTGAGGTTTCCTTACAGTGTGGTCAACTTTCACTCGAAATGTAACTGTCCACGTAAATACTGTACTAACTTCAATTTGCAATAACAATGCAGTTTTAATTCGGCGATTCCGTTGATCTCCCGAGATAATGCGGCAATGGTTAGCGCGTAGACGAAAGAGACGTAAAAAATCAGGGTCATGTTGCTTGAATTTCACTCTCTGTTAACAACTTTTGTGGAACTATCACTTTTATGGGCATACGTCTTTTAGAAGACTTCACTTTGTATTTGAAGGTGTTTAACGCAGCAGATAAAGCATTTACCTATTGTTAATCAATGTAATATAATAAAAGGTGCATCTGTTGCGTAAGGCGAAAGCAGGAATGGTCGGGTTAAATAGAGGTATAGCCAACGACACGCAAACTATGGAACATGCGCATGCGTAGCGGGTTGGAAATGTAAACGGCAGACCGGAAATGTAGATAAATAGTAAAGATCACTTTACATAAGCAGTGTGTAAATATTTGCCGGTGACTGACCATCAGGTTCTAAATTTACATACACTATACTAATACACACACTCACTAAAAATTACTTCGAGGAACCTTATTTGGTGTCCCCGATCGTCATCGATTGGAGCATGAAAAATATAATGTAGGTATACAACATTTATAATTCTTAAGAGTCTCCAGTAGGCACGGCGTTTCTCAACTTTTCATACAAACGTATTTTCACTTTTATTCCTAAATTACTAAACAGATTGACTCGAAACTTGGTACACATAATAAAATCATTATTGTGGGTGTCCGAAATGAGTAAATGTCGTGGTAAAATAAAACACAATTAAATTATAGCCAAAAAACTGAATTTTGAAGTTTTTATGGAGGAAACTAGTTTCGTTTGTTATTCAATTTATTACAATCAAAGTGTATTTTGGACACTAATATCTCTGGCCCACTATTACTTGTAAAATTTGGTGCCAATCTGATAAGTAGTTTGCGAATTAAAACGTAACTACGTTTGTATGGAGAAAGGAACGTACTGGGGACTCTTAAATAGTTTTATTTATTTATTGTGTCAATATCGAAGAAATGATCCGCAGAATTACTGGACACCCAAATCTCGCCAAATTTTCAAACAATTCTCCAACTAACATAATCGATTCAAATGTAGAACGACCGTGTAATTTCACGTAAGACTGTCTTTAAAACACCAAAGATCATTAACATAAGTCCTATAACCGTCGCCAATGGAACACAGGCTTCAAACAGCTGTTGTGAACTTGTGACCGACGCGTTGGGCGCGCGGTAATCTGGAACAATTCCGTCTAAAGTTACCTGTTTTGTGCTTGGAATGTTTTGGGTGGATTGAAATGCAATCGCCGTCTGCAAGGATCTGTCATTTACTATATTTGAGTTCTTGACAAGGTCAATGAAAAACAACGATCGTGCTTTACTCAATTGCAAAGACTTTAATCTCTAGAGGCAACAGGCAAATATAATCTGACCATCACACTGGCCTTTTCTTTTTCATTTTTAAATCGGTTAGTGTGTCAGTGTGCGTGATTCGTGTTATTCGCAATTCAAAAATACGAAATCGTATCACAGACATATCAATTTACAGTAAGTCCTATTCTTCATTAAGTCCGCGCACAAGAGTATGATTAGTATGATTACTTAACATACTTTTACCGGTTACGTTAACTAAGCGAGTCATTGAAATGATTTGTTTACGGTTCTCTGGCTCAACGTGCTCTTAAATAAAAAAAATGGCAGCGCGCTCTGTGGACAGGTATGCGACAGGACTTACTGTACCGTTAAGTCGAATGCGACGACGTCATTGTGGTAACTGTTGATGTTACCGGTACATTTTACTTCTCAAAATACATGTGAACATACTTTACATAACGCCCTTTTCTGCTATTCACATAGCCCTCCTTAATACGGACAGAAATGCCCATACTTATTTCTTAACTAAATAGAGTTCAATAATGTTCATTTATTGCACAATCAAAGACATACAGAACAAAGAAACACACAAGGAAATAAAATCAATATTAAAATGCAAAACAAAACAAAATTTTGTGCACACAAAATAAAATAATCTTAAGTATAGAGAGGCCCCCAAACTAGGCTACGCCTGTGTCTTGGGAAGCCGAAAACAATTTAACGAAAATAATTAGGCTAAGAAATAAACATTATAACTTCTTGGTTTTAAGTTAGTTTATAAGTAGATATAGTTTATAATAGACTTCGAAGACTTAATATTAATAGGTAATGATAGTGAAGACAACACTCTTTTCTTTAAGTTGATGTTGAATTATGAGCTACACAATCTTCTCTTTCCTTCTAAAGAAGATTAGGTCGTTTGTTTTTTTTTATTTGTCAAAGTCTTCCACTGTTACACTCCCTGTTACAGCTTCTTTAATTTACAAATCTTCAAAATCCATTGTTTGTATTTGCTATCTTGTATTACAGTCTCACGCTAGTTGATTGCTAAATTTCAAGCGTTCTGCTTTGATTAATAAATGTCACGGAAGCGTCTTTTATATTTGTAAGCTGTAACACAAAAGTTGATGGAGATTAATATGTTACTGTGGTGTTGAATCTTATTCCTTTGTAATAAATTTCAATAGTGGATGTATCTTTTTGTAGTTGACTTTATGTATGCTCGCAGACCGTTCCTAATTTATTAGAGCAAGACGGAAGAAGCGTTGTTCTTAACGCATTTTCTTAGACGGGCTCTGTTTTTGATCTATCGCTTTTGTGGTAATACGAGTAATTAGTAGTTTTAGCTTCATGGTCGTAAATTCTTTGACAAATCAGAGGTTCTTTGCTCTCGAAATTTAAGTATCGTCAAAACAAAATTACATATACTGCGCCTGCGATTAAGTATAAGTAGTTTGAGTGTCAAAGACCTTTATTGCACTTAGTATTAGACAAATTAAAGGACTTTCTCTCTGAGAAAGTGGGATGAGAAATAGTTCAGTTAATTCATTTTATAAACAAGTATCAGCTGATACGCTCCCTGTGTGCCTGTTCATGTAGGCGGAACCTATTATATTTTTTTATTTTCTTCTGTATCTTCATAAATTGACTTCTTATTGATATTGTAAATGTTTATGATTATGATGGCTGTCTATGCCAGTCAATAGTGGGAATTTAACAGGAAATAAGTCTATTGTAGAAACGCACGCTGTCGTTGTCTGTCACTGTATTTTTACTTACTTTTAAGGTTTTTATAGAACTCAAAGTAATTGCACTTTGCTAAATTCAAATGTGCCTTTTTAAATAGTATCTACTTGTTTATTTAGCTTTTCTAAAAAATGACCCGAAATATGTATACCACGATAAACATTTTCGCTTAAATGGCTTGTTGATTGCCGTTCGAGCATAATAAGCAGTGTTGCACCGTTACAATGCTGCTTGGAAACAGAAGGACTTAAGATATCGTTTTTTTTAAATAACATAAGGCATTTTAATTAGCCAGTGTCCAGGAACAAATAACTGTAGTCAGCTGTTCGCGTCCATGCTTATCATAAACCCGTTTGGGAACCTTTCTACAGTGTGTTCTGTTTTGACCTAAATACAATATGCGATTGGATAGAAGTCACTGTGTCAGTATGGCGTGACGTAGCCAAAACTGGCTTTCCAAAGGCTGGTAATCTACAGATAATATGTATGAAAACTATTGAAGTACCTAGTCCAAGTTTGAACTTTGAGGGAAACATATTCTGGTGAAATTATTGCGATTTTTGATTTCAAAGACCATAAACAATTAAGAAATTTATCTTCTGAGGCGTCTATCGATTAGTTAATGAATTGTCGTACCACACTTATGAAAAGCTTAATAAGATAGTAAAGACAAAAGCATAATCAGTTAATTGCGTGTCATCATGAATAATAAGCCCTTTGTGTTATTAATTTCTACTATTATTGCTCAAAGCAGTTAGAATGTTCTGGGTTAATAGTATTGAGAAATGTTTAAAGAATGCTTCGACACACCACACCACATATACGTGCAAATCAACTCGCTGGTGGCGCAAGGCTGCCTGGAATAGATTTAAGACATCTATTAGATTTATATAAGCTTGCCTCTAGTAAGATCTAATGTCTAATAAACACCATGGGCCATGTTTATTCACGTCCAATAACGATCATATAATGATTTAACCTAATAAGTACCTACTTATCGCATGCGCTACTCGACTGCAATGCAGAATCGCAAATGTTATTATCCATGATTCCAATTAAATATGATCATAATAACCTTCATTATTTTTTCATTGAACGTAGTAAAGAGAAAGGTAAATGAAGATTCACAGACGAATTGCTTAAGACTGCCTGCGTCTGAGCATGTTCCTTGACCCGATGATTATGACATTTATGACACCTGCCTACTTCAGAATCGTAGATCTGAGGGCGCGTGACATTGACATATTGACAAAAGAAAATTTCAGAAGCATTTAGTAGATAGATACCTAATAACTAAATAACGACGCATAGAAATCAAACGACAGAGCACAATGTTTATGCCTGATTTGGTTTCTACAAAATAACCGTTCATTTTGTGTAATGAACTAATGAATGGCTTCTGTGGTATTTCTATTCAGCAACATTGGGACAAGTATTTATTTTTATGTGGCTAGTGTGGACGGAGTTGTTGGAAGAGGAAGACCGAGGCGAATTTTCTTGGATCAAATTCAGGACGATCTGTTTAAAGGCCAGGTCAAAAGTACTCTAAAGTAAACCGACGAGCATGTATACGGAACGGGATGAAAGTTCAAGAAGCGAGGAGCAAATGGAAGGAAATGGTCTCTGCCTAGGGGTACCTATGGGAAACAGGCGTGATATTATTATGTATGTAACATTGGGACATACTTCACCAATAGGTAGTGTTAAGGCAAGAAAAGCACT